>PVJI01015364.1:0-41334 GCA_004026765.1 Micronycteris hirsuta | reverse complement strand
AAATGCAAGGGACCTAGAATAGTCAAAACAATATTAAAAGAACAAAGTTGGAGAATTCACATTTCTTAAGTGTAAAACTTACTAGAAAGTTATAGTAACCAAGACAGTGTGGTACTGGCATAAGGATAAAAATATAGATCAATAGAACAGGATTTAAAATGCAGTCTTACATTTATGGTTGATTGCTTTTCAACAAGGGTATCAAGATCATTCAATGGGGGAAAGAATAGTCTTGTCAATAAATGGAGCTAGACCAACTGAATAACTAGCCACATGCAAAGGATGAATCAGACCTCTATATCATACCACACACAAACATTAACTAAAAGTGAATCACAGACACATATATAAATGCTAAAACTATAAAATTAGAATAAAAAGTAAAAGTAAATTTTCAGGACCTTGGTTAAGCAATGATTTCTCAAATAATACACAAAAAGCAAAGAAACAAAGGAAAAACAAGATGAATTTGACTACATCAAAAGTAAAAACTTCCTGTACCTGGCTGGCGTAGCTCAGTGGATTGAGCACGGGCTGTGAACCAAAGGGTCATAGGTTCGATTTCCAGTCAGGGCACATGCCTGAGTTGCAGGCCAGGTTCCCAGTGGGGGCCACGTAAGAGGCAACCATACATTGATATTTCTCTCTCTCTCTTTCTCCCTCCCTTCCCTTCTCTAAAAATAAAATAAATAAAATATTTTTTTAAAAAAGTAAAAACTTCTAGGATGCAAGTGATACTATCAAGAAAGTAAAAACTTAGTCCACAATATGGGAAAGAATATTTACAAATTATATATCTGATAAGGAATTTTTATCCAGAATACATAAAGAATACTTACAACTCAACAGTAAAGAAGCAAACAACCCAATGAAAAAAATGGGCAGATGACTTGAATAGACATTTCTCCAAACAAGATATACAAATGACCAATAAACATATGACTGATATTATTAGGGAAATGCAAACAAAACTACAATGAGATACCACTTCACATCCACTAGAATCACTATAATCAAAAAGACAGAAAATAATAAGTATTGACTGGAGGAATTGGAACTCTCTATATTGCTGATGGGAATATAAAATGGTGAAGTTACTGTAGAAAACAGCTATATGACGCAGAAATTCCACTCCTAGATTTTATACCTAAGAAAATTTTTAACCTAGGTCCATACAAAAATTTGTACACAGGACTTCTGGCTGATAGAGGCATAAGTAGATAAGCTTTGCTTCCTCACACAACCAAAAGAGGGACAACAACACATTTAAAAACAAAAAAATAACTAGAACTGCCAGAAAAGTGAACTGTATGGAAGTCCAACCACCAAAGAGTTAAAGAAGAAACATTCATCCAGACTGGTAGGAGGGCAAAGATTAGCAGCTGGGGCAGAGAAGTCATACAACAAGGTGGCAGCTGGCAGATAGGTGGTCCCACACTCGCATGAGGATGAGCTGAAAGGAACAACAGGGGAGCGAGACAAATTCCACAACCCAGGGTTCCAGTGCAAGAAACTGAAGCCTCAAAACTTCTGGCTATAAAAATCTGTGGGGGTTGTGGAGGACGGAGAAACTCCCAGCATCATAGGAGAGTTAGCTGAAGACACCTACAGGGTCCTAGAATGTACACAAACTCATCCACTCAGGAATCAGCACCGGAAGTGCCCAATTTGCTTGTGGGTAGCAGGGGAAGTGACTGAAAGCGGGTGAGAGCTGAGCAAGTGGCATTGTTACCTCTCTGACCCCTCCCCCACATACAGGACAGAGTTCAAAACACTGGTAATCAGGATGCTCACAGAAATGGTTGAGTACAGACACAAAATAGAGGAAGAAGAGAAGACTATGCAAAGTGAAATAAAGAAAAATATACAGGGAACTGTGTTGCAACTGATCAAGTCCAGGCAGATCCACTCTTGCCTCCAGTAGATGGAAGAAAATGTGTGGAGCCATGGGGATGCTTGACACGTCTTTATTTATGGGTGGGCGACCATGCATGCTACAAGCTACGTGCCTCCCTAGTGGGAAGCTCCTACCTGTTTAATTACTAGAGGAAAACAAAGCCGGAAAACTGCCCAAACCATACTAACATAACATAGTTCTGTGCATGCGAACCCACTTTATGTTATAGGAACAGGTTATTGGTCCCAGTCTCAAGGCTATGGGAACACTGCTCCTCTCAGTTACCCAGACACCTGGGCGAGGAAGCCAGACTGCCTCCACTTATCCTACAATCCACCCCTTTTACGTTCCTCACCTTACAATCTACGTGAGGTTGGTTGTCTTCCACGAGGTCCCTTGGTGAGGAGGGCAGAGCCCTGCACCCATAACCCACAACAGCAGTAGAGGTTATAGCAACAAGCAAATAAAGCACAAGCGCTGCCACCCAGGACAGCAAGAACCCACTGCCACTCAGTAGTCAGAGGTGCCCACTATTCCTGCAAAAGATCACCTGTCAGGCTTTCAAAGGCACAGGTCTCAGAGGCTAATGCCCGCAAGGCATGACTATCATTGAGCATATACACAGCATTCTGCCCCTACTAGGGCACACACCCCACCTTGGGATGCAGTAAGCATATCTAAAGCCATATGATTCTGCAAGGCTACTTTTTCTTAACTGATACACCTCCTCATTTAACAATCTTATAGAATAACAGGTATCATTCAATGCACAAGCAGTGTGCAAAACCAAAGCAGCAATCTCAGTCTCAGTGACTATAGAAGCAGCTTGAGGAGAAAAAAACAGCTAATGGATAATACCACCAGGAAGTACACTTTACCTGGTGTTGTGCTTTGAATGCTTCCCAGTTTGTTGGCTGGGTCTCAAGAGTTTTCTCAACTTGAGCAGGCACATAAGGACATCCCCAAGTACAACGACCAGTCCAATTTTCAGGCAGATAATGCCACCCATGTGAACCACACTCCCAGAGGGCTTCAATAGGAACTGCAGCCCATGCATCCTCCAGTGCCTCCCAGAAATGCTCAAAAGTCCGAGTCTGACACAGGCCAATTGGAGTCCACCCCATTTGGGCATGTGTTTCAGAGTTTTCAATGCAAAGGGGAGCTGGCCTCAGCTGTGAGCCACCCAAGCCATCCCATGTGGAGTAGCCACTTAATGGCCTGAGCTGGTCATACCGCTGCTTTGCCCCAGCATAGATGTCAGTCCAGGTCTCACTCCACAAGGCATGTGCACTGTTCCACTTGTTCTGAAGCCAAGTCCAGTTTGAGACAGAAGCAGGAGAGATGCGCCATGGGAGACCGGTCGACATGCTCAGGGGGAGTTCAATGCAGACCCAGCACACTGATTGGTTAGCCACTGAGGCATAGGTATGAACCCAGTCCACTAAGGTGTTACCTTGCACTCTAAGGGAGAAAAGACAGAGCAGCTATAAGCACCAGTAAAGGCAAGTCATGACCCTCAGGCAGTATACAAGCAAGCTTTTGGTCAGCAGATAAGAGTGGCTGGCAGAGGGGGTCTTCCTGGACGTGAATACTAGACCTTTCTTGCCTCAACTGGGGTTCAGCATCTACTTGCAATAGCAGTGGAGAACTTATAATGGGCCACAGGGAAATCACAAAGTGCCACAAAGAAGCATTCCATGGTCTGCTGGCCCTGGATATGTCACCTTTAAGACTGGGGGCCAGGTCCCAATTATCCAGGGCACTGTTTGTCAATATCTCTCCACCCCTTGGCCCCAAGGGGCAACAAGAGCCACATAGCACACTTGAGGGGCTTTGATTTCCCAAGACCACGTCCAAGTAGCTGTTTGCCCTTGCTCCAGGCCTTCCAGAGCAGGCAAGAGAATATTCCCCTGTTCTCCCATGCCTGGTTTCAGCACGGCATCCTTAGTCTGTACATGCAGCTGAATAGGAGCAGCAGTCCAGTGGAGCAGTGCTTCTACCACAGCTGGGCTCCCCCTCTGACCCCTCTCATTTAGAGTCTGGCGGACAGTCCACAAGTGTTTTGTCCAACCCCTCAGCATAGTTTGGCAGCTGCAGCTCACAGGCCCTGCTTTAAGAGACCATTGTACCGTTCAATTGTTCCGGTATCTTGGGGATGATAGGCCACATGGAATCTTTAGTCAATTTGCAAGTACCGAGCCCACTGTTGTATGAAGGCCCCAGTAAAATGCATTCCTCGATTGCTTTCAGTGATTAGGGGTCACCCATAAGCAGCACATAATTGCTCCAGTGCAGTAAGCACTGCTTTCTGGCCTGGGTGCCATGCGGGATAAGCAGCTAAAAGTCCCGTGGTGTGTCCACACCTATAATAGCATAGTTATACCCCTCTGAACTAGGAAGGGGCCCGATTACATCCACCTGCCACTGGGTTAGTGGTACCTGTCCCTGCACTACCTGTCCAGAAGTTCCCACAGGCCTTCGGGGCTGCTCACGAGAGCAGACAACACAGGACTTGCAAGTTTCTTGTGCCTCTGCCAATGTAACAGGTGACCCCCAAGTTTTGATAGTGGACCACATGGTCTTCTGCCCAGGATGTAAGAGACGATGGTGTAGTCACTGGGCTACTTCCCTTCCTTAGGGACTGACAGGTACCATTTCTAGCCACCGCACCTTGGCTAGAGTATCAGCCTCATAATTCCCAGGGGAAGCAAGAGATACATGTCCAGTAACATGATATACAGTGGTTTGTTTCTGGTGGCCTAACTCCCATAAGTCTTGCCACAAAGCCTGTCCCCACAATGGTCTATGCATAACTATCTATGTATTTGTATGCTATGTAGAGATCCATAATGTTAGCCCCACCCCCGTCTGTGCCCAACTCTCTGTGCAAATAGTCAGGGGTGGGGCTTCATTGACTGCCACTATCCAAATGGTGTGGAGTTCAGCCCATTGACTGCTCTGCCCGCTACCTGTGTCAAACCAGATGGTGTCTGTTTCTGGGTGGATGGCCACAGCAGTCTACACAGCAGACTGGCCTCTGCTGGACCCATCAGTGCACCATGCATCTGAGGTAATGGGTGCCTGCCCTTCCGGGAAGGGGTTAGTTTCTACCTCTTCTATAGGGTCAAGAGCAGTAGATTTCTCATCTACATCAATAGCTAGACCTAACACTTCCTGCAGCTCACCCCACGAGGGGCTAATGGACAGAGTACTCATTTGCTGCAGATAAGGCCCCTACTTAGCCAGTGTGGGCGTCTGAGCTGTCCCACTATGAGGCTTGGTCATCCAGTTCTGGACCCACCCTGCAATGAGATACGTGGTCCTAACTATGACAGGGACAGTTCCTGTTATGAATTCTGTGGCCAGCAGGGCAGCATATACAGCAGTCAAGTTCTTTTCAATCAGGGAGTACTGTACCTCTGCTCCCTTCCAGAGTTGGGACCAGAAACCCAAGGGTTGACACAGCCATTCTGTTCGCTGCCTCAAACCCCATCTAAAACCTTCCTGTGTCACGTGCATGTCTAGTTCACAGAGTCTAGCAGGGTCCAAAGCAAGGCCTGGGCGCACTTAATGATGCGCTTTGCTCCTTGGGATGCTTGTTCCAAAGTCGGGGCCCAATCCCAGTTCGCCCCCTTTTCACCAAAGAATACAAGGGACAAACAACCTGAGCCAGATGGGGCACAAATGCTCTCCAGTGGCCCAACAGGCCCAAATGGGTTTGGAGCTGTTTCATGGTGGTAAGGGTCAGGTATGCCTGAATCCTATCTATCATGGCATCAGGGATGACTTTTGTCTTACCCGACCAGACAACCCCCAAGAATCTGACAAGCAATCCAGGCCCCTGCACTTGGTTTTGTTGACTGCCCAGCCACCTGACTTCAGGTGTGACAGCACTTGAGGCACTGCTTTCTCCAACTCTGCAAGAGAATTGCTGGTTAGCAAGATGTCATCAATGTAATGGAACAGGCGCTCTTCTGGAGGCCATGGCCACTTAGCCAGGTCCTCTGCCACAAACCTGTGACAAGTAGTCGGGCAGTGCAAGTACCCTTGAGGAAGCACGGTAAAAGTCCACTGTCAGCCTTCCCACGTGAAGGCAAATTGATCCTGGCTCTTTGGAGCCAGGTCAATGGAGAAAAAGGCATTTGCCAGGTCAGCTACAAAGTGGTAAGTTCCCAGCTCATTGGTTAACTGGTCCATCAAGTCCGTCACAGAAGGAATCGCTGCATATAGTGGAAGAGTGACTTTGTCGAGCTCCCTGTAATCAACTGTGATTCTCCATGTACCATCTGGCTTTTTTACCGGCCACACAGGAGAGTTAAAAGGACTGTGGGCGGCCCTGATTATACCTACCTTCTCCAATGCCCAATGCCCCAAGGAAGCCGTACAGCCTTCACCCTTACACTCTGTTCCTCATAACCATCAATAGAGACCTCAGGACCCAGAAACTTCTCAGGGTTTCCACGTAAAAGAGTACATTCAGCTCCTGTATCCACAAGAGCTAACACTCGCTGTACATTTGCAGGGAACCAATGAATAGCTAATTCAACATGTGGCCCCTGGTCCCTGCCTGTTCCCTGAGGATGAGTCCCTTGGCCTGGATTCCAGCCGAAGGTCCAAAGGATATCTCCTCCCTCATCTCGGGAGGTTTAGGTAGGCAGAGGATCTTCCAGCTGGACCAAACGGGCTTCTCAGGGCTCTTGAGGTGCACTCCTGGCTTTCCCTGTCAGCTGCTTCTTCTGGGGACACAGGAAGCATTGGTCAGCTCACAGCTGCTTCCAGAGCTCTAATATGTACAAGTTTGGCTTTCTGTCAACCTTAGTACAATCGACTCCAGCCCTAGAAGATCTGACCAAATCTGTGTTCTAGTGACCCGAACAGGACCGCTAGTCCCCCAGAAACAGAGGAACTCTGAGTAACTGTAGGGACAGCTCTCTGCTGGTGGTGGGACTCCGCCTCTCCCAGACTAGCTACCATAGTTGTGACATCATTTATGTGACGGCTGACACACCGTGCGAGAATCGCCATCAGTGAACCGAAAGAAGAGGGGGTAGGGTGCTGCAGCACGAGATCTCTCATTCCCACGTAAAGGACTCGCCATCGGGGCCCTGTGTGTTGGGATTGAACATGGCCTGGCACATGACCAACTCCCACAAGACTTGCACCAAGTCTGTGAAAGTCTGCCACTTGCTCACCGAATCTGGTACATCACCCACATGTGCCCAGACAGTACGGATAGCTGCCATCACCCACTCCATCAACGAATGTGAGCCCCGCCCCGCATCACGTCTCCGGCTATTCTGCAGCCTCTGACACAGGGAGGGGTGTGTCATGATGGACATTAACTTTTCCAACTGAGCATCGGAACACATGATGCTATCCACCCCTAGGCCCCATAAGCGGAAGAATCGCGCAGCTAAGGACTCCCCTGGTCGCTGGTGAAACTGATTCACGAGATCGAGCAGCTCAGCTTGGGTATAGGGCCTATAAGTGGTGTGTTCCACCACTTGCGCAGGGCCTGCAGGGTTTCTCCCAGGTGCCATGGGCTTTTGGGATTGCATCTTCTGTATCACTACGGGGCAGGCCTTTGGGGGATGCACCTCTGGCTCCCGGTCTGCATCATCTTTCCCCTACTGGGACCCTGACTCCAACTCGTCCGCTGCAGCAGGAGGCAGAGATCTGCATTGCTGTTCTGTTGCTGGTAGTTCTTCCAGGGCACCAATCCTGGCTTCCAGGGCTTCTTCTCGCCCTTGGAGCTCACATAGCTTCTCTTTGTCTCAGAGCACAACCTCTGTAGCAGCTCACAAAGCTGAAGAAACAACGAGCCCACGGTGCCTACCACCTCCATGGCTTCATGGGTGCTAGGCTGCTCCAGGATCTCCCCAACCTCCTGTAAAGCTTTCTCCACAGTGTCAGGGGTAACCCTGATATCCGGCCACTCCCACAGAGGGGCCTAGGAGGCCAGGAGGCTTGCACCGAGTGCCAGGCCCCCCTTGGGTCTGTCCACCTTTGGAGACTCCCCTCAGAAGAACCCCGGGGTCTCTCCCATTGCCCTATGTGGAGATCCTGCTGACTAGCCAATTGTGTTGCAACCATCAAGACCAGGCAGAACCATTATTGCCTCTAGTAGATGGAAGAAAATGTGTGGAGCCCTGGGGATGTTTGACATGCCTTTATTTACGGGCAGGCAACCACGCATGCCTCCCTAGTGGGAAGCCCCTACCTATTTAAGTATTAGAGGGGAACAGCTGGAAAACTGCCCAAACCATACATACATTACATAGTTCTGCACATGCAAGCCCACTTTATTTTATGGGAACAGTTTATCTGTCCCAGTCTCAAGGCTATGGGAACACCGCTCCTCTTACCCAGACACCTGGGGGAGGAAGCCAGACTGCCTCCACTTACCCTACAGAAACCAACAGTGAAGGGAAGGAAACTGGGACTCAGACCAACAATTTGGAAGAAATAGACATTCAACCAGAACAGACTGAGGAAACAAGAATTCAAAAAAAATGAGGAGAGGCTCAGGAACCTCTGGGATGACTTTAAACATTCCAGTATCTGAATCATAAAGATGCAGAAAGAGAAGAGGAAGAGCAAAAAATTGAAAACTTATTTGAACAAATAATGAAGGAGAACTTCCCCAATCTGGCAAAGGAAATAGACTTCCAGGAAGTCCAGGAAGCTCAGAGAATCCCAAAGAAGTTGGACCCAAGGAGGAACACACCAAGATACATCATAATTACATTAGCCAAGATCAAAGATGAGGAGAGAATCTTAATAGCAGCAAGAGACAAGGAGACAGTTACCTAAAAAGGAGTTCCCATAAGTCAATCCACTGATTTCTCAAAAGAAATCTTGCAGGCAAGAAGGGGCTGGAAGGAAGTATTCAAAGTCATGAAAGGCAAGGATGTACATCCAAGATGACTCTATCCAGCAAAGCTATCATTTAGAATGGAAGGGCAGATAAAGTGCTTCCCAGATAAGGTCAAATTAAAGGAGTTCATCATCACAAAGCCTTTATTATATGAAATGTTACAGGGATTTATCTAAGAAAAAGAAGATAAAAAATAGTAACAGTAAAATGACAGCAAACTCAGTTGTTAACAACCACACCTAAAACAAAAGCAAAAGCAAACTAAGCAAACAAGTAGAACAGGAACAGAACCACAGAAATGGAGATCACATGGAGGATTATCAGCGGGGAGGGAGATGGGGGAAAATGGTGGGAAAAGGTACAAGGAATAAAAAGCATTATTGGTAGGTACAAAATAGACAGGGGGAGGTTAAGAATAGTATAAGAAGTGGAGAAGCCAAAGAACTTATATGTATGATGCATGGACATAAACTTAGGCAGGGAATGCTGGTAGTAATGGGGGTGCGGGGCAGAGGGGGATGAAGGGGAGAGAAAATGGGACAACTGTAATAACACAATCAACAAAATATACTCAGAAAATATAAAATTTAAATTATGTTAAAAAATTTGTACACAAATGTCATAGTAGCATTATTTATAATAGTCAAAAAGTGGAAACAACCCAACTGCTTACCAGCGGATGATTAGGTAATAAAATGTAGTCTATCCATAGAATAGAATGCTTTTGGCCATAAAGTAGAGTGAAGTGCTACACGCTACAACAAAGATGAACCTTGAAAAAGGTTCAGTCAGAAAATTTGGCATACTGTATGAGTTCACATATATGAAATGCCAAGAAAAGGCAAATTTGAACAGGCAGAAGAGTTTAGCCGTTACTTAGGGCTGGTGAGTGGGTACGAGGGTGATAGAGAGAGAATGCTAATGGGTATGTGGCTTATTTGGGGGGCCTGAAATGTTCTAATAAGATTAGGCTACATTAGGTGATGATTGTAAAACCTTGTCAATATACTAAAAACATTGAGTTGTACACTTTAAGTAGGTGAATTACATAATGTTGAATTGTACATTAATGAAGTTAATTAAAAAAAATACTATAGAAGTCCTGGAGTCTTACCACATTCCCAAGATTTTGACCCCAAACTGTTTGCCTTCCTTGTTAGATGTTTCCCAAAGCTTAGACAATGGCCTTCTGCTCTTTTATAGTTGAAACTGGGGACCTTAAAAACTTTCTTCGTTTTCTCTGGATAGCCATCGCTCCAAGTGTCCATCAGTCTCAAGTGACATTTGATATCTTTGAGTTCCTCCTTGATGGGTGAGGTTTAAAGTCTCCAATTTCCTTCAGGTTCTCCTCAGATTGAACCAGGCATATCCTACAGTATGTACCTAGTGACCACATGAATGCCTGAAGGCACAAACTAGACAGAGCGCATCACCTTGGAGCATCACTGGTTGTGAAGGTATTTTTAGGAGACATGACAATGCAGAAATCAAATAGTTATGAAGGTAAAGTGCACTGTGCACACAGAATCAGGAGGGGGAAGTGCCCTGTGCAGCAAGCACAATATTTTCTATATTGTCATTTCTTTAGCATATCATTTAACCATTATTTAAGAATTTCCGTTCATGGGGAATTAGTTGTCATTCCAACATTTAATTAAATTTCCTTTCATGGTTTAAAGCATTCCTTGACCTGACTTGTCTCTTATAAATGGAACTATATAAATGTTTTGATTAAATGATAAATTAAACACTTTTGCCAGAAGCAACTATTTCTACAGGAGACAATATTACTGCATTATCCAACATAATGGAATGATGCCAACTGTTGGCAGATGGTTGGAAACTGATAGAAACTTCCAATGTGGCTAGAAATAAAAAAAAAAGAAAGAACAAATAAAACCATGCCCCCTCCCACTCCACCCCAGAAACAAAAAGCTAGTAGGACATGGTCACGAGTAGTGCTGGCTTGTTTGTTTTGTGTCTTTCATTGCCCATCTAAATGAAATGGCGGAGGCAGCCCAATGTACACATTCCAAAACTTGGCTTCCAAGTTCATTCCTTTCAATTTGGAATAGGAAAATTACGCATTCCTATTCACTTTCCCAAAGAAATAGTGTTAAAGTTGGTTGTTGATGTCTCAGACCAACCCATAGGAAACTTTTCAATCCATATGTAACTAAAACACACTGCATCACAAATGAAAAGTGTAGACAAAAATTGTAGCAATATTGGCAATTCAGGCAGAAAAAAATAAGGAAAACCATAAAAATGTAAAACACGCACAACACCATAACTAAATTATACCTGTAACATTTGAACATTCAGGTTGTTACTGTTTTAAATGGCAAACAGTGATTACAATTGATACATACTTGTATATATCTTAATAATCTTTTCTGATTGTTTTTGCTTTTGATATTATAATTAAACATTTTTTAAAACAAGACAAGAAATACTAATGACACTCATGTAAAAAATTGCATGGCAAAAACTTGATGAAGTTCCATTTGTTTGGGTTTTTTGTTTTTTTTTAAATATATTTTATTGATTATGCTATTACAGTTGTCCCATTTTCCCCCCTTTCTTCCCCTCCACCCCCACCCCACCCCATTCCCCGCCCTTTAGTTTTTGTCCATAGGTCATACACATAAGTTCTTTGGCTTCTACATTTCCTATATTATTCTTAACCTCCCCCTGTCTGTTTTCTACCTACCATTTATGCTACTTATTCTCTGCACCTTTTCTCCCTCTCTCCCCCTACCACTCCCCTGTTGATGCCTTACATAAATCCCTTTAACATTTCATATAATAAAGGCTGGGTGATGATGAACTCCTTGAACTTGGCCTTATCTGAGAAGCACTTTATCTGCCCTTCCATTCTAAATGATAGCTTTGCTGGATAGAGTATTCTTGGACGTAGGTCCTTGCCTTTCGTGACTTGGAATACTTCTCTCCAACCCCTTCTTGCTTGAAAGGTCTCTTTTGAGAAATCAGCTGACAGTCTTATGGGAATTCCTTTGTAGGTAACTGTCTCCTTTTCTCTTGCTGCTTCTAAGATTCTCTCCTTATTTTTAATCTTGGGTAATGTCATTATGATGTGTCTTGGTGTGTTCCTCTTTGGGTCCAACTTCTTTGGGACTCTCTGAGCTTCCTGGACTTCCTGGAAGTCTATTTCCTTCACCAGCTTGGGGAAGTTCTCCTCCATTATTTGTTCAAATAAGTTTTCAATCCCTTGCTCTTCCTCTTCTCCTTCTGGCACCCCTCTGACTTGGAAGTTGGGATGTTAAAAGATGTCCTGAGGTTCCTAAGCCTCTCCTCAGTTTTTTGAATTCTTGTTTTTTCATTCTTTTCTGGTTGGATGTTTTTTTTCTTTCTGCTGGTCCACTCCATTGATATGAGTCCCAGTTTCCTTCTCATCCCTACTGGTTCCCTGCAGATTTCCCCTCATTTCCTTTATATTATCCTTCATTTGTTCAACTAATTGCAACCATCTTTCTTCCCATCCTGTGAGCATCCTGATTACCAGTGTTTTGAACTGTGCATCTGATAGGTTGGCTATCTCTTCGTCACTTAGTTGTATTTTTTCTGGAGCTTTGATGTGTTCTTTTATTTGGGTCATTTTTTTTTTCTCAGTGTGCCTGTTACTTTAAGGGGCAGAACCTTAAGTGTTCACCAGGGCAGGGTAACCCACATGGTTGTGTTGTGATGCTATCTGTGGGGGCGGGGCCTAAGAGAACAATGGCACTTGCTCTGTTCTCTGCACTTCCCCAGCTACCCACAAGCAAGTTTGGCCCTTCTTTGCTGGCTCTGGGGTGAGTGGACAGGCCTGCACAGTTTCAAGTCCCTGTGGGTCTCTCCAACGAACTCTCCTGTGAGGCTGGGAGTTCCTCCCATTGCCTCAGCCCCCACAGGTGTTTTCAGTTTGTGGTTTGAGGCTTTATTTCCCTGCATTGATGGGCCATGCAGTCTGTTCTGATCCCCAGCTTTTCCTCTTGGTTATCTGTGCACGAATGAGGGACTGCCAGGTCCACCAGTCTCAGCCCCGGTTTCTCCAAGTGCGCCCACTGCATTTTGGTCAGGCGCGCCTGCCACGGACCTCTCTGGGCAGCTGGAGTGTTGCTAGTACCACTCCACAAACTGCATCTCACCGCGCTCTCCACCCGTCTCTGCCCCACTTACCGGTCTGGATGAACATGTCTTCTTTAACTCCTTGGTTGTCGGGCTTCCACTCAGTTCAGTTTTCTGTCAGATCTGGCTGTTTTTGTTTTTTAAATTGTTGTTTTTCCTCTCTTGGTTGTGCGAGGAGGCACAGTGTGTCTACCTATGCCTCCATCTTGGCCGGAAGTCTGAAGTTCCATTTGTTTATTCTTTCCTTTAAGTCCATTGCTCTCAGGGGCATATTGGTGAAAATACTACTGTGTGGAATATCTGAGAATTTCCTGCCTATGTTCTCCTCTAGGATTTTTTATGGTGTCACAACTTATTTTTAAGTCTTTTATCCATCTTGAGTTTCTTCTTATGTATGGTGTAAGTTGGTGGTTGAGTTTCATTTTTTTGCGTGTAGCTGTCCAGATCTCCCAACACTATTTGTTGAAGAGGCTATGTTTACTCCATTTTATGCTCCTGGCCCCCTTTGATGAATATTAATTGACCATAGAGACATGGGTTTATTTCTGGGCTCTCTATTGTATTCTGTTGATCTATGTGTCTGCTCTTATGCCAGGATGAGACTGTTTTGATTACAGAGGCCTTGTAATATAGTTTGAACTCAGGTATTGTGATCCCTCTTACTTTGGTCTTCTTTCTAAAAATTACTATGACTATTTGGGTCGTTTATACTTCCATATAAATTTTTGAAATGTTTGTTCTAGATCTGTGAAATAGATCATTGGTATTGTAATAGGGATTGGGTTGAATCCATAAATTTCCTTGAGTAGTATGGACATTTGGATAATGTTAATTCTCAAATCCATGAACACAGTATATGCTTCCATCTATTTGTGTCTTTCTTAATTTCTTTCTTCAGTGTTGTATAGTTTTCTGAGTACAGGTCTTTTACCTCATTGGTTAGGTTTATTCCTAGCTACTTTATTTTACATGCTGCTGTAGTAAGTGGAATTTTTCTCCTAATTTCTGTTTCTGTTATTTCATTGTGGGTATACAAAAATGCCTTCACCTTTGAATATTGACATTGTATCCTGCTGTTTTTCCAAATTCTCTTATTAGGTTGAGTAGTTTTTTGTTGGAGTCTATAGGGTTTTCTCTGTATACTATTATGTCATCTGCAAACAGTTTTACTTCCTCCTTTCCAATTTGGATGCCTTTTTTTTTTTTCCTTTTCTTGTCTGATTGCTGTGGCTAGGACTTCCAAAACTATGCTGAATAGAAGTGGTGAAAGTAGACACCCTTCTCTTGTTCCTGATCTTGGAGGGAAAGTTTTTAGTTTCTGCCCATTGAGTATGATGTTAGCTATAGGTCTCTCCTATATGGTATTTATTATATTGAGGAATGATCCCTCTATTCCCACTTTGCTGAATGTTTCTTTCATAAATGGGTGCTGTACCTTATCAAATGTTTTTTCTGCACCTATTGATGTGATCGTGTGATTTTTGTCTTTGTTTTGTTTATGTGATGTATTATGTTTATCAATTTGCGAATATCGTACCATCCCTGGGTTGAATCCCACTTGGTCAAGGTATATGATTTTTTAATGTATTGCTGGATATGGTTTGCCAATATTTTGTTGAGGATGTTAGCATCCATGTTCATCAGTGATACTGGCTTGAAGTTTTCTTTCTTTGTTGTGTCTTTATCTGGTTTTGGGATTAGGATAATGCTGGTCTCATAAAGAGTGTGGGAGTCTTCCCTCCTCTTGGATTTTTTGGAATAATCTGTGAAGGACTGGGGTTAGCTCTTCCTTAAATGCTTTGTAAAATTCTCCTGTGATACCAACCAGTCCAGGGCTTTGGTGTGACAGAGTTTTTTTTATTGCTGCTTTGATTTCACTAGCTGTTATTGGTCTGTTCAGGCTTTCTGATTCTTCTTGATTCAGTTCTGGAAGATTATATATTTCTAGAAATTTGTCCATTTCACCCAGATTTTCAAATTTGTTGGCATATAGTGGTTTGTAGTAATTTCTTACAATCCTTTGCATTTCTGTGGTATGAATTGTAATCTCTCCTCTTTCATTTCTGATTATGTTCATTTGGGCCCTCTCTCTCTTTTTCTTGATAAGTCTGCTTAAAGGCTTGTCAGTTTTGCTTATCTTTTCAAAGAACCAGCTCTTGGATTTATTGATCCTCTCAATGGTTCTTTTAGTCTCTATGTCATTTAATTCTGCTCTTATGTTGGTTATTTCCTTTCTTATACTCGCTCTGGGCTTTGTTTTTTGTTGTTCCCCCAGTTATTGTAGATGTAGGGTTCTGTGGTTTACTTGAAGTGTTTCTATCTTTTTTAGGTAGGCCTGTATCACTATGAAATTCCCTCCCAGGACCACCTTCTCTGTGTCCCATAGATTTGGGTCTGCTGTGTGTCCATTTCTCATTGCTAACCCATTCATTGTTTAATGGCATGTTATTCAGTCTCCATGAATATGATGTTTTTTGAATTTTTTCCTTGAGGTTCATTTCTAGTTTCAATCCCTTGTGATCAGAGAAAGTGCTTGATATGATCTCAATTTTCTTGAATTTGTTGAGGCTTATGTTGTGTCCTATCATGTGGTCTGTCTTTGAAAATGTTCCATGTGCATTTGAAATGAATGTGAATTTTGCTTCTTTCGGGTGAAAGTTTCTGTATATATCAATTAAGTCAATTACATATAGTGTATCATTCAGTACCAAAATAACCTTGTTGATTCTTTGTTTTGAAGATCTATCCATTGTTGACAGTGGGGTGTTAAAATCCCCTAGTATAAGTGTGTTACTGTCTATATGTTTCCTGGAGTTCTCCAAGATTTTCTTTATATACTTGGGTGCTCCTAAGTTGGGTCCATATATTTTTACAATGTTTATGTTTTCTTGATGGATTCTTACCTTGAGTATTATGAAGTGTCCTTCAGTGTCTATTTTTATGGCCTTTGTTTTGAATTCTATTTTGTCTGATATAAGTATTGAAACCCTGGCTTATTTTTTCCTGTCCAGTTGCTTGGAATATTTTTTCCCAACCATTCTCTTTCAGTCTGTATAGGTCTTTGTTCTGAGGTGGTAGCAGCATATGTGTAGTCATGTTTTCTTACTCATTCAGCTACCCTTTGTCTTTTGATTGGAGCATTTTATCCATTTACCCTTAAGGTTATTATTCATAGGTATTTATTCATTGCCATTTCTCCATTTTGTACCTGTGTTCCTTTTTCTCTCACTCTTTTTCTTCATTTTCTTAAAGCAGTCCTTTTAGCATGTCTTGCAATGCTAGTTTTGTGGAGATGTATTCTTTTAGTCTTTTTTGTGTGGGGAAACTCCTTATTTTGCCTTCCATTTTAATTGAGAGCCTAGCTGGGTAGACTAGTCTTGGTTGTAGACATTTGCTTTTCACTACTTGGAATATTTCTTGCCATTCCCTTCTGGTTTGTAGTGTTTCTGTTGAGAAAACAGCTTATGGCCTTATCAGAGTTCCTTGCACGTTAGTTTCTGTTTCTCCCTTGCTGCCTTTAAGATCTCTCTTTGTCTTTGAATTTTGCCATTTTAATTATGATGTGTATGGAGTGGAGCTCTTTGGGTTCCTCTTGATTTTGACGCTCTCTGCTTCCTGGACTTCTGTGACTTTTTCTCTCATCAAATTAGGGAAGTTTTCTGTCATTACTTTTTCAAACAGGTTTTCTATCCCTTGCTCCTATTCTTCTCCTTCTGGTATCCCAATTATATAGATGTTATTATGTTTCATATTGCCCTGCAGTTCCCTTAACTCTTCTTCATTCTTTTTGATTCTTCTTTTTCTTACTCCTTCTAGGAATTTTTTTCTTCTTTGTCCTCCAGCTCACTGATTCTATCCTCTGCTTCATCTAGCCTGGTTTTGATTCCTTCTACTGTGTTCTTCAATCCAGAAATTGTATTCTTCATTTCATCCTGGCTCTTATTGATAGTTTCTATGTCCTTTTCATGCTCATGTAGTTCACAGTAAGTCTCTTGCAGCTTCCCTGTAGTTGTTTGTAGTTTTCAGTGAGCTCATTGAACTTCCTGATAACCATTGTTTTGAATTCAATATGTGATGGTTTACTAACTTCTATTTCATTTAGCACTCTTTCTTGGGATTCTTCCTTTCATCTAGATTAGGGGCTGTTTCTTTGTCTCCCCATTTTAGGGGAGACTCTTCTTGTTTGTTTCTGCTTCTGAAAGTGATTTGCTTTACTTCCTGTCTTTGTGGTGTGAACTTCTATGATAGGAGATCTGTGGGATTCAGTGGTGCAGTCTTCCTGATCTCTGGATGTAATTGGGTTTTAATTGCTGTTGGGTCATTCTTTGGTGGATCCTTCCCTCCAGCTGGCTGAGTGTCTCTCTATCCATCATGTCTTGTATGCTGTTGTGCAGTTACTTCCAGAACAAAAACATGGCACAGGAAACAATCCCACACACACAAAAATAACTCCCATTCATAATCCCACTATCAATAGCAAGTGAACCAGTATTAATAAGGGTGTAAAGAGTTTAAGAGTATTATAAGAAAGGAGATGTGAAGATGAGATGACTAACTGAAAGAAAAATGATTTTGTGAGGATAGAGGGAGGTGCACTAACAGGAATCAGGAATTGGAGCAATGTGAACAGAGAAAGTAAATTTTATCTCATAAGTAAAAGAGGGAATGAAGAAGGTGGAATGGAGTAAGAGAAGGGAGGTGTATAGTATTAGTTTTAAACAGAAATTAAAATAAAATAAAATAAAGTGAAAGAGAGAAAGAAAACAGAAGGAATAGCTAAATAAAGAATTAAAAAAGGGAAACAAATGGGAGAAAAACAACCACCACAGCACTATCAACAACAAATGAGCTAAGATTAATATAAGTGGGATTGGAAAAAGGGGGGAGGGGAGAAAAGCTTAAGATATGTGTGGAGGAAAGGGAAATGATTTTGAGATGATAGAGGGAGAGGGAATACTAAGAGTGTGGGAGTGAAAAGCAGGGTAAAAAAAGGCTTTCTCTCCTTTATCCCCTCCACTCTGTATCCCCCCCCACCCCCACACCATCATTCCCCCACCTTAGTTCATGTCCATGCATCATACATTTAAATTCTTTGGCTTCTCCATTTCCCATACTATTCTTAACCTCCCCTTCTCTATTTTGTACCTACCATTTATGCTTCTTATTCCCTGTACATTTCCCCTCATTGTTCTCCCTCCCACTCCCTATTGATAACCCTATTCATCTCTATTTCTGTGATTCTGTTCCTGTTTTACTTTTTTGCTTAGTTCATTTTTGTTTTTGTTTTTGTTTCTTTTAGCTTCAGTTGTTGATAGTTGTGTTTGTTGTCATTTTACTGTTCTTATTTTTAATCTTCTTTTTCTTAGATAAGTCTCTTTAACATTCCATATAAGGGCTTGGTGATGATGAACTCCTTTAGTTTGACCTTATCTGGGAAGCACTTTATCTGCCCTTCCATTCTAAATGATAGCTTTGCTAGATAGAGTCATCTTGGATGTACACCCTTGCCTTTTATGACTTTGAATACTTCTTTCCAGCCCTTTCTTGCCTGCAAGATTTCTTTTGAGAAATCAGCGGACTGACTTATGGGAACTCCTTTGTAGGTAACCGTCTCCTTGTCTCTTTCTTCTATTAAGATTCTCTCATTATCTTTGATCTTGGCTAATGTAATTATGATGTGTCTTGGTGTGTTCCTCCTTGGGTCCAACTTCTTTGGGACTCTCTGAGCTTCCTGGACTTCCTGGAAGTCTATTTCCTTTGCCAGATTGGGAAAGTTCTCCTTCATTATTTGTTCAAATAAGTTTTCAATTTCTTGCTCTTTCTCTTCTTCTGGCACCCCTATAATTCAGATATGGGAACATTTAAAGTTTTCCCAGAGGTTCCTGAGCCTCTCCTCATTTTTTCTGAATTCTTGTTTCTTCAGTCTGTTCTGGTTAACTGTTTATTTCTTCCTTCTGGTCCAAACTGTTGATCTGAGTTTTGGTTTCCTTCCCATCACTGCTGGTTCCCTATGTATTTTTCTTTGTTTCACTTTGCATAGCCTTCACTTCTTCCTCTATTTTGTGTCTGTACTCAACCATTTCTGTGAGCATCCTGATTACCAGTGTTTTGAACTCTGCATCTGATAGGTTGGCTATCTCTTCATCACTTAGTTGTATTTTTTTCTGGAGCTTTTAGCTGTTCTTTCATTTGGGCTATATTTCTTTGTCTAGGTACACTTTCATGTAGTAAGGGGAAGAGCCTTAGGTATTTGCCAGGGCAGGGCAACCCACATGACTGTGTTGTGGCAATGTTTGTGGGAGAGGCATAGGAGAGGGAACAATGCCACTTGCTCACCTCTCTGCTGGCTTTCAGTCACTTACCCCACTACCCACAAGCAAACTGGGCCCTTCTGGTTCTGATTCCTGGGTGGGTGGTTTTGTGTATGTTCTAGGACCTTGTGGGTCTCTCAACTGAACTTTCCTGTGAGGCTGGGAGTTTCTCCTGCTGCCTCAACCCCCACAGGTCTTTTTCAGTCACAGATGTTGAGGCTTTATTTCCCCATGCTGGAACCCTGGGTTGCATGGTCCATCTCGCTCCCTAGTTGTTCCTCCTGGTTTATCTGCACACAAATGTGGGACTGTTTGCTCCACCAGCCGCTGCCTTGCCCGCCCATGTCCTCTAGCCATCACCCTGCCATGAGTCCACTCCACCCTGGCTTCCTGTCTCCACACCTCCTACAAGCCTGGATGAATGTTTCTTCTTTAACTCCTTGATTATCGGACTTCCATACAGTTCAATCTTCTGGCAGTTCTAGTTACTTTTTGTATTTAAATTTGTTGTTGTTCTTCTTTTGGTTGTGCAAGGAAGCAACGTGTATCTACATATGCCTCCATCTTTGCTTGAAGTCTCTAGTGCATGGCCTTTATTATGTTATGGAATGCTCCCTCTCTTCCCACTTTACTCAGTGTTTTTATTATAAATGGATGCTGGGTTTTATCAAATGCTTTTTTGGCATCTATTGGCTCGATTGTGTGATTTTTGTCCTTTGTTTTGTTTATGTGATGTATTATGTTTCTTGATTTGCAAATATTGTACCATCCTTGCATCCTTGGGATAAATCCCACTTGATCGTGGTGTATTATCTCTTTAAGGTACTGCTGGATCCAGATTGCCAATATTTTGTTTAGGATTTTAGCATCTATATTCATCAGCGATATTGGCCTGTAGTTTTCTTTCTTTGTTGTGTCTTTACCTAGTTTTGAAATTAGGATAATACTAGCCTCCTAAAAAGAATTTGCTAGCTTTCCCTCTTCTTGAATTTTCTGGAATAGTTGGAGTATAGTTGTTAGTTCTTCTTTGTGTGTTTGGTAAAATTTGCTTGTGAAGCCATCTGGTCAGGGCTTTTGTGTACTTGGAATTTTTTTTATTACTGCTTAAATTTCACTAGTTGTTATCTGTCTCTTCAGGCTTTCTGCCTCTTCTTGATTCAGTTTTGGAAAATTGTATGTTTCTAGAAATTGTTCTATTTTTCCCAGGTTGTCCAATTTCTTCACATACAGTTGTTCATATAATGTCTTACAATCCTTTGCATTTCTGTGATATTGGTTGTTACTTCTCTTTTGTTTCTGAGGTCCTTTCTTTTGGGGTCCTTTCTTTTTTTCTCTTGATGGGTCTGATTAAAAGTTTGTCAGTTTTGTTTATCTTTTTAAAAAATCATCTCCTGGGTTTATTAATCCTTTGAATGTTTTATTTAGTCTCTAGCTCATATAACTCTTCTCTGATCTTGATTATTTCCTTCCTTCTACTCACTCTGGGCTTTCTTTGTTGTTTTTCCTCTAGTTTTTTAGATGTAAGATTAGGTTGTTTATTTGAGCACGTTGACCGCAGTAGAAGCCCTGAAGGGTGGTTATGGCTGATTCCTCCTGGAAGTCTGCCCTAACACTAGGATCTGAGTGCAGGGGATGGAGCAGGTGCTGCTCGCAGGGAACACTGGTAGAGGACTGGAAGTGAAACAGAAGAGAAGGATGCCAACACAGGAGGACTCATCGAAGTTATTGGTGTGGGCAAGAGTGGCTCAACCCCAGTGGAAATGAGAGGAAAATGTAAAACACACCTCAGACTTATTCCTCCCAAGTGTCTTAATTTCCCAACTCCTGTTGGTTCACAGGTTAAATCAGGGGTGTCCAATCTGCGCATCCCACTGGTGGTATTCATCCCAGGATGGCCATGAATGCAGCCCAACACAAAATCGTAAATGTATTCAAAACATTATGTCTTTTTTTATGATTACATGTTGCAATGTATTTAATGTGTGGCCCAAGACAACTTTTCTTCTGGTGTGTTCCAGAGACTCCAAATGGTTGGACGCTGCTGGGTTAAAGGTTATTCTTGGGATCTTCAAGCTCCTGTCACTATGGAACAGTCCTGCATGTGGATAAAGCACACAGGGTCCTCAGAGGGAGAGCAGTTGCTGTTTCTGAAAGAATCCTCCAGTGTCATAGTTTTGGTGAGCGCTGTGGCTGTATGTTGGTGCTCTGACTCAGCTACAAGGGGTATTTTCTTAGATATTTGTTGAAAGCTCTTGTCTAATGCTCTACCAAGAGCATTAAGAATGCTCTTGTCTAATAATTCAACCATGAAGAAGTAGTCATATCTAGGGCAGACTTTCCAGTTCCTCAAGAGATGGGAACATCTGTCACATAATTCACAAAAAGCCAAATGACAGATTAAAATCTATAGCAGAAGGCTGGGCACACAGCTACTGGTTACTGCAGCCTACTTCACTGGCATAGGAAGTAAACAGCAACACTGTCCCAGCTTTGCATGCTGAAGAGCCATAGGCCACACATCATGAAGAAATATGAACCACCAACCTGAGTGAAATCTTGAATATATTCACTTTCTTACTGTACGGGTGGAAAAAGGGCTAAGCATAATGAGTCCTTGGGCAACCTAGCCTCTAGAACCAATTTGGCCAGAGTTTTTGGCCTTCAACAGTCATAAAGAAGGAGGTCTTGGATCTTTCTACCTACCATCAGAGCATAGCAGAGTGGAAATACTAGAGCTCTCTAGACAAATGGAAACTTCAACTCCTGTACTGGCCATGGATCTGTGGACATGTTATTCCTCTCATTGGGCTTCTATTTTACCATCTGAAATATTGGGATGTAGTAACATACTCATATCGTGTAGATTTTTCCTGAGAGTTATATGGGATGGTATTTAGCATATGTAAAGCACCCACATTATAGGAACTCAGTCACTGACAGGTATGTACTGGCTCAGCCCTGCTGTCACTAGATGGGAGTCCCAGCACAAGTTCTATAACTGGCTACCTTACATGTAAATAAATACCCTGCAGTGTCTGTAACAAGGCCAGAGAAAAGGGAAGACAAAGGAAGAGAAAATAGACATCATGAGGAGAGAAGCTAAGATCCTCTCCGGAGACAGTTGACTTGGCAAGCTATTAATATGGTGAAGCTATTAATGTCTGTGCTGTGTGTCCACTTTCTTGGCATGTATTCAATTTTATGTTCTCTGCAATGGAATGTTAAGTGGACAGAGTGGGAAAGGGACAGACAAGCCAAGAAAGCTATTATGGGCGAACCCTTTCCCACTCACAGAGAAAGAAGGACTTCAGGAATTGTGATGGCCTGAATCAGCAAGCCAGCTCAGCAGCTTTTCCCTGTGAACATCTTTGGCTGAGGCCACAGAAATCTTGACTTTGTGCTCAAAATAGAGCACTAATTCAGAAGGCTTCCTGATAAGAGATTAAAACAGTACAGCAAATTGTGCTATCACAAAAGATGACGGAGGATTTTAAAGATCTATTTTGGGGGTCACTTCTCTCTTCCCTTTGTAAGCTGAAGTCATTATCTGCAGTGTGGGCATGTGGGCTCAGAGCCTGTGTTCTGGTGGTTCTGTGGTGACAGAAGTTCATTCATGTGGTGGTGAGGACTAATTACTTGGTGTGCTTGTCATTTACTGCAGGGCTTAGCGGCTAAAGACCTTTATTATTGTCGCCGTGTAGAACCTTCAGTTCTAAGGAAGCTGCAGGCTCTCGTATGATCTCGGGAGACTTGATATAGAATGGAGTTATGTGACAGTGACAATGTCATGCCCAGAATTGGAATTTGGAGGCAAAAGGAATGGGCTATTAGCAACTTTTCTAGGAAACTAACCTTTGTTGACTTGACTCAAATGTCCTCCTCTACAAACAGCACAGTAGAGAAAGCTGCTACTTATCAGACATTGTGGGTCTATGTCTGTCACAGTGGGATGGCGTAGATTGTCCTGAAACCTGAGAATGGCCCCAGAAACAAGAATTGCCCCAGCCCTCTTCACCATAGGGCACAGATTCCATCAGACAGGGACAAGCACACATATTCACTTCAGACTAATAATACATTTCATTCTTTTCATTTTGAAATCGTTTCATATGTGTATAACAATTGCAAGAATAGTACAAAGAATTCCCATATATCCTTCACTCAAATTCCCAAAGGTTAACATTTACCATATTTGTCTTTTCATTCACTATACAGATACATATTATTGTTTCTTGAACCATTTGAAAGAAAGTTGTAGTCATAATCCCCATTATTCCTAAATGTTTCAATGTGTAATTCCTAAGTGCAAGAACATTTTTGACATAATACAAATAAAATTATCAAAATAAGAATATAATATTGATGTAATAACATTACTGAACCTCCAAGCTTATTCAAATTTACCAAGTGTCCCATTATTCTAAAGGAGAATAAAAGTAATCAAAGAATCCTGGTCCAGGATTACATATTGCATTGAATTGTGATGTCTCTTTAGTCTCTCTTAATTCAGAGAAGTTCCTCAGTTTTTCAGAGATTGACGTTTTTGAGAAACAGGCCAGTTACTTTGTAAAATATCCCTCAGTTTGGAGCTAGAGAACAAATTAATTAGAAAATCACCACTTGGCAACGACCACAGTAATAATGGATTCACATAACCATCAGCTGATGAAAGAACTAATACTAGATGAAAGTTTGCTGAGGTGTAGGGTATTTATATTGTCTTAATGCAGCACCTTGCAAAATGTTTATTGATAACAAAAAAGATAATGGTAACTTCACAGCAGGGAAGCCTGGCAGACTCCACCTTAACTAGCCAATCAAAGCTAACATCGGCAATATTGGGACAAATTGACTTCAGTTGCCTCCTGATGTGATGCTCTGAGAAAAACACATTTTACTTTTGTTGTCTTCCTGCCAAAAATAGCCTGAGCCTATTCATCAACATCTAGCTGAACACATTAGAATGTTAATGCAATATGAGGAAATTCAGGACCATGGGCTCTTTGTAGATGTGGAATGTTCACGGTGCAACCCATTTACACTTTGAGCTTGGCAGAACTGACAATGGTTCTGAACTTGAGCGGGACCTTTCCTGGCTCTCTCAGCTTGTCTAATGCCCTTCCTGTAAACCTAAGAGGAATTGCCAATCCACCAGTTTCCCATCAGAGCTACAGCTTTAACTCCTTGTTTCACACCCTCCTTTTCCCACAGAGGCTTGAGGACCATAAAAACTCAGTTTAGAGTCAAACTGCATCATAATCAGTGTCATCCTTAACCCCTAACTCAGTTTCCACTGTGGTTTGCATGTCCGGGAAGCCTCAGTGTCATTATTCCTGTTTCCTCTCCAGAGCGTGAAGAATGTGGGCCCCGTGTGGCACACTTGAGTCTGGACAGCAGCCCCACCACTTGGCTAGTGACTACACCTCATTTCCCCCTTTTCATCAAAGGGAGCACTGGCTGCAGAGTATAAGATAGAATATTTGTAAAATGCCTCACGCTGAGCTCAGCGTATAGTAAATATGAAGTCAGTGTTAGCTTTCATTCTTATAATTGTCAGTAGGCTTTTAAGCACGTACTCTGGAACCAAACTTCCTGGTGCTCTGTGATCAAACCCAACTCTACGCTCCTAGGCAAATGACTTAACCTCTGTTTTGAGGTGGTTGCAAGGATTAAACGAACAGTGTCCAGTTCCTCATATGAGCTATGTACATTTTGGCTATTCTTCTTCTGATCTCCTTTCTCGTTTTGTATCTTACATTTGGATAATAAGACTTCTGAGTTTGCCATGAACACTCCTATTCTGATGCTGATTCTCACTCGAGTAAGAAAGGAATTTATCATTATCCTGATTTTATAAACAAGAGGACTGAGGTTTGGAAAATGAAGGTATCTCGGCAAAACCATGCATCTGCCAACAGCAAAGTGAGACATGATCCCAGCTCTTGGACACAGGTATATTGTTCTTCACAGCATTCATTCTGACGAAAGGATTTGTGAAACATTGTGTGCCAAGTGCTGTGCCAACCACCACGAGTGCAAAGCCCTGAGGGGACAGGAACTGACTGAGAGGAGGAGATGGGTTCTGTCTTTGCGGAAAGGTGTGAGAGTGTGGCTCCTCCTTTGATACTGATATTCCTCTAACTCAGCTGAGGTTTCAGGGATGGAGATCCTTGAGGCATAGACTAGGGGGATTTAGAACCAGCCAGATGGAGTAGCTAATGATGAAGGAGTCCAGGAAAAAATAACTAGTATGAAGGTAGGGAGGATAAAGAAGCTTGAGTTATTTGGAGAGAAAACAAATAACTCAAGAGTGGCCAGAGCAAAGGGCACTGCAGGATGCTGGAGAATGAGTGTCTGAGAGAGCAGTGCTGTTGGCCTTCCCTAAGGGGCTGAGTGAGAGTCACACTGTTGCAGCTTGGAGGAGACAAGGAAAAAGGCTCTGGGCTGTGCTCACAAGGCACCTAGGGGAGGAACTTCTTGAGGTTTTTAGACTTTTCCCCTAGCTGCTTGCAATAGTCATTTTATTTTCTTGTTTTGTTTTTTATTAAATACTTTTGATTTTTATTGTTGTCCAAGTACAGTTTTCTGCCTTTTCTCCCCATCCCTCCAGACCACCCCAGCCTTCCCACCTCCCTCCCCTGTTGCCAACCCTCCCCACCCTGCTTGTTTTTGTCCACGTGTCCTTTATGTGCTCCAGTAAACCCATCACCCTTTTCCCCTATCATCCCCTCCCCGCTCCCTTCTGGTTACTGTCAGTTTGTTCTTAATTTCAATGTCTTTGGTTATATTTTGCTTGCTTGTTTGTTTTGTTGATTAGGTTCCAGTTAAAGGTGAGATTATACGGTATTTGTCCCTCACCGCTTGGCTTATTTCATTAGCATAATGCTCTCCAGTTCCATCCATGCTGTTGCAAACTGTAGGAGCTCCATCTTTCTCTCTGCTGTGTAGAATTCCATTGTGCTAATGTACCATAATTTCTTGATCCGTTCATTTACCGATGGGCCCTTAGGTTGCTTCCAGCACTTGGCTATTGTAAATTATGCTGCTATGAACATTGGGGTGCATAGGTTCCTTTGGATTGGTGTTTCAGTGTGCTTAGGATATAATCCTAGCAGTGGAATTGCCGGGTCAAAAGGCAGTTCCTTTGTTAGTTTCTGTGGAAATTCCATACTGTTTTCCATAGTGGTTTCACCACTCTACAATCCCACTAACAGTGCAGTAGGGTTCCCTTTTCTCCACAACCTCTCCAACACTTGTTGTTTGTTGATTTGTTTATGATGGCCATTCTCACTGGTGTGAAATGGTGTCTCATTGTGGTTTTAATTTGCATCTCTCTGATGACTAGTGATGCTGAGCATCTTTTCATATGTCTCTGGACCCTCTGCATGTCCTCCTTGGAGAAGTGTCTGTTCAAGTCTTTTGCCCATTTTTAAATTGGGTTGCTTGTCTTCTTAGAGTGGAGTTGTGTGAGTTCTTTATATATTTTGGAGATCAAATCCATGTCTGAGATATCATTGGAAAATATGTTTTCCCATACAGTTGGTTCTGTTTTCATTTTAATGCTGTTTTCCTTAGCTGTGCAGAAGCTTTTCATTTTGATGAGGTCCCATTTGTTTATTCTTTCCTTTATGTCCCTTGACCTAAGGGACATATCAGTGAAAATACTGCAGTGTGGAATATCTGAGATTTTCCTGCCTATGTTCTCCTGAAGGACTTTTATGGTTTCATGAGTTATATTTCTATCTTTTATCTACCTTGAATTTATATTTGTGTATGGTGTAAGTTGGTGCTCAAGTTTCAGTTTTTTGCAGGTAGCTCTCCAGCTCTCCCAACACCATTTGTTGAAGAGGCTATTTTTGCTTCATTTTATGCTGCTGCCCCATTTGTCAAACATTAATTGACCATAGAGACTTGGGTTTATTTCTGGGCTCTCTATTCTGTTCCACTGGTCCATGTGTCTGTTCTTATGCCAGTACCAGGTTGTTTTGATTACAGTGGCCTTGTAATACAGTTTGATGTAAGGTATTGTGATCCCTCCTACTTCTTACTTAGTCTTCTTTCTCCAAATTGCTGCAGCTATTCAGGGTCGTTTATGGTTCTATATAAGTTTTTGAAGTGTTTGTTCTATATCTGTGATATATGCCATTGGTACTTTAATAGGGATTGCATTGAATCTATAAATTGCTTTGGGCAGTATGGATATTTTGATGATGTTAATTCTTCCAATCCATGAGCATGGCACATGCTTCCATTTGTTGGTGTCTTCCTTAATTTCTTTCTTCAGTGTTGTGTAGTTTTGTGAGTACAGGTCTTTTACCTCCTTGGTTAGGTTTATTCCTAGGTATTTTATTTTTCTTGTTGCTATATTGAATGGGATTTTTTCCCTGATTTCTGTTTCTGATATTTGTTAGTATAAAAAATGCCACTGATTTCTGAATATTGACTTTGTATCCCACTGTTTTGCCAAACTCATTTATTAAGTTGAGCAGTTTTTTTTTGTGGAGTCTATAGGATTTTCGCACTCAGTTTTAAATGCTCTCCCCAAACATGCTATCATTCTATTTAATTCCTGCCTCTTCTCCCCCATCTTCAGTTCCAAGCCCTTGCTCAGCCTCTGTGGTGATGTTTGGCCATGAGGAATCCTACTTTGATGGGCAGACTAGGGAGACGGTGCTAAGGGGACAGAGTGGTGCCAAGCAGAGTGGTCCTCAGGGGTTCTGTGCTGAGTCAAGGTCATGGGGGAGGAGCATGTGTCACAGAGCAGAGGAGGCCACTGGACTCAGAAGGGGGTGGGAAACAATCTCACTTGTTCTAGAATATACTGAGGGGAGCATAGTACATTAGGCTGGAAGTCAACAGGCAGGAAGAGGAGAAGAAAGGTGTTTATTTGGACCTGATCCTTGTGAGGGCTGATGGAACACTCGTGTGGAGATGCCTCATAAGCAGCTAGATGTTTGCATCTGGAGCTCAGAAATAAGGTGGAGCTGGAGGTGGAGTCCTGGGAGGGGTCATTCTGGGAGTATGTATAATATGAGAAAAGCCTTTGAGGAAAGAAGAGGTCTTAGAGAAAACTCATGTTTAAGGATGTACAACACCTCGTTTCCTTTGTGTTCTTTTTCCCAGAGCTTCATCCACCTATTACCCAAAACTGCTTTTTTCAGAGGGGTATGATAGTCCGATTTGCTAGTATGCTTTGGAGATATGTCTTGAGTTGAGCTGAGAGCTATGACATTATTTCCTGATCACATCTATTGCATTCAATAGCCCACACTTTAATTGCATATGATCCTTATCCTTTATCTGAATGGCTTTTACTTTTCAGTCCGTTTCAGAGTATCAGAGATGGGCAATTTTGTTACACGGTGTTTTACAAAGAGAAATGGGGCTCTCTGAATCTCTTTCCTGCTTTACTTCCATTTCCAGCCACTGTCCTTTCCAAACCAAAGTTTCCTCCACCCGCCCTGACCCAACAAGAAGGAACTATACATAAGGCAGAGGGGTGAATGGAATGTTTTGTATCCCAAGTTTTAGGGTAGGCATGATATTCTGACAGTTTGGCTTGGTGGCTATATTTTTCATCCCAGCTTTATTTCTTGACAGGTTATGCAATACTTTCCCCTTAGTATTCCACATTGGCTAACTGGTCATTTTAGTACGGTCCTGCAGGAATAGAAACATTTAGATAAATTTTTGCAATGACAAGAAGAGATGTTTGAAGCCAGCAAGCTAGTTATGTTTAGGAAAATCACCATGGGATTTAAGATGATGCATTGATGTAATGCGATTTGTGGTTTATGAAAATTCTTTTAGACTAACCTTGGCCATAGAAGGACAGCCACATTCCTTGCTAGCAAATAGCAGGCAGGGCCCAGTAGAACCACTTTAAGTGTTCTATTACTAACTTTTTATTTTCTATCTCTCAAGGGAGAAGAGGATTTGAGGGGTCTGGGTGAGGGCTTCCCAGTGAAATTTTCTGTTGAAGCTGTTTGAGGCTACAAGTAGTCAAAGGGAAATTCTAGAAATAGTTTAGGAAATTAGTCTTCTTTCTTCAAATGGTATTCAGTTACAATGTTGTGTTTCCCATAGTTTCTTCATGGATTTAACAAAAAAGTGGAAGTGTGGAAAGACTAATAATCACTTGTACAAAGGTCAAAAAGTTCCAGTTTCATGTTAAGAAACAAGAAAGGAAACAATTCTTATTTGCTAAAACTGACTAAATAATTCCCACAGTGGAAAATTATATTCTGGAAACTGAGAAAACTTCTTGTTTTTCTCTATATTTACAATTTTATGATACTAAATGCCAATAATTAGATTATATTGGATGATGTTTAAGATTGCTTATTCAAAAACATAGGAATACATATTCTATTAAAAGCATTTTTCTAGTGCACACATATACAAACATTATGAAATTATACATTAATATATGCCTATTCAACTTTTTTAAAGTGTGCTAACAGAGAATTAAAATAGGAAAAAAGTAATGTCCAAAAATTTCTATTCCTATGACTCTGCCAACCTTCCTTCATGATCATTCTAAGTGATTTTTCTCTTTGAGTTCTATTAAAATGCACCTCTTCATGTAATTAATAGGGGAGTCAGATACAGTAAAGGAAGACTTGACACAGTAAAAGGAAGGCTTGATACAGTGAAAGGAAGAAGAGGGGCGGGGATGGGAGGAGAGGAGCCAGGAGCTGAGGGGAGGGAAGCAGCCTTTGGAGTCATAGGCATCTGCATGGTCAGCCTGGAGAAACCTCATCCTTAGTTTGAGGTCACAGTGACTTTCCTACAAACCTCCCAGCCTTCTAATGCTCTATTCTTCAGGCAATCCAATAGGACTTCCACTAGTGAAAAGTTCTTTTCATCTGAGGAAAGGGGTTTAGAGACAGCCATGCAGTTAGACTGAAGACACTTCCAAGGATTTAAAGAGTAAACTCTCATAACAATATATCACGTGGAGTAGCTGCAGTATAGGCAGGCAGACATATGGGCTGCTGGCCTATGACTGCATCGGTGCGGTGCTTCTGGTTTGAACCAATGAAGATGCTCACACTTGCATGTGTGCACAAATCACCAGGGTCTCTGGTTAAAATGCAGACGCTTACCTGACAGGTCTGAGTAGGCACCAGATCTCGAATTTCTAACAACCTCCAGTGTTCATAGACTGCATTTACAATTTAAGTGGCAGCGGTTTAAACACCAGATTCATAATTGTCTTGTACATCAAGAAATCTGGAGACTGGTTGTTTCCAGATTGGTGCAGCAGCTTGAGAGGCCACCAAGACCCAGACCCCATATTCCCTCCTGCCATCCTCTGTGGGGCTACTCTCCACTGGCAAGTGTCACATCCTCACGCATGTGCTGTTACTGTCAGAGGCAGACTTTTCCCTTCTGCCCCTGGTAGACGTCCCATTGGCCAGGACTGCTTTACTGCACCCTGGCTTCAAGGAGAGATGGAAGAGCAGATCATTGGCTTTTCCAGCCAATGAAGGATCCTCTGTCAGCCAAGCAGTGCACATGGGGAGGGATTATAGTTGGGTCTGAACAAGCAGCATCTCCTCATTCCTCCCTGGACCAGAGCAACAAAAGGGATGATGCCTCCATCATGCAGACATAAGCAATCAGGAAAATCAAAGTTAAGTAAAGCATATTGGAGATTTTTGGGAAAAGATCTATTTTTAGCTAGGCAACTTTTATATTTAATGTTACCTAGCATGTTATTTAAAAACTTGAGACCCCCCTCCCTTGTCTGTGCTGGGGAATGATGCTGCCATCCCCTCTAGATTAGATTAGATTTAGGAGATTTTACATGAAATTATCAGGTTGAGATTTTATATAAAAGAGTCAAACTCAGCATGTGGCACCCAGAAGGAATTCAACAAAAATAAAGCTACGAATGATGTAATTACTAAACTGCTTTGTGTGTGTGTGTGTATTCAGTATGAGAAACTGGACTATATAATTGTATTTCTACTTTCAGTTTATCAGTGCAGATTGAAACAAATTCATGATATTATTACTGGGATAGCTCAGATTCGTTCATGTGTCTGCATGGGGGACCTCTGTAGACAGAACAGCAGAGGGACTGTGCCACTCTCGAAGTACTGGCTGGACGTGCAGATGAAAACTGGAAAAATGACAGCAAAAATTCAAACCACCTACAGTAATAACAAATTTTTCCTAGTTACCCATAATGGAAAGGCCATTTCATTGTCTAATAACCTTTATACCTATTAGTCATCTGAACCAAGTTCTCAACCAATACTTTTATGCCGTTTAAGCAACTTATAATTTGGTTTAAACTGAACTTGATGTTCCGAGTTCATTTAATTAAATTATTTGCTAAGTTATCATTAATATGAAAATTACCAAAAGTATTTATTAACCATAGTATAAAATATAGTTGAATAAGCATTTGACACCACCACACCATAACTGAAATACCTGTTTAGTCTGAAGACTGTTCCTTTCTTGTTTTGCATTCAACTCCAAGATGAAACACTTAGCCAGTGAGTATATTTTAGTTAGCATGCAAGTAAATTTGTTTCTTAAATAAAATATTTGATCTTATTTATTTTTATGATAGACTTGTGTAATTATACCTGCCAAGAGAAAACACAAGCTTGAGTGACTATGAAATTTTATTTCCTAAAGGACAGCAATTATACAATGACATTTATGTTGTTGAAAGCATGTTGTTGAAAGTATTACTTTGGGAGGATATATATTATTAAAAACATGCTGAAATGGCTGAAAATAGTTTTAGAGTTTCTCTTCGGGAATAGACTTCAAAAATAAAAATTAATATCATTTTGCAGCCAATCCCTAGAACTGCAATAATAAAAACCACAATTTAATTTGGTTTGCAAACATTCTCTAAAGCACAATTATATTTGCTGTAACTATTTTTTGTATTTTGCCTTTAATATATTGAGAGCACATATATATTCATCTTTATTTAATAATTTTTATTATATTTTTATTACTATTTAGTCTCCTGACACCCATTCCCCCCCGGCAATCACCTCACTGTTGTCCATGTCCATGAGTCCTTTTTCCTTTTTGCTCAGTCCCTCCCCTGCAACATCCCCCGCTTAGCTACGATCCTGCTATCTAACTTTTTAAAGTTTCTAAAACATCAAATAACTGAGCATGCATTATTTTTCCAGCTTTATTGGGGTATAATTGACAAATAAAACTGTGTATATTAAAATGTACAATGCAATAATTTGACATATGTATGCATTGTGTAGTGTTTGCCACAATCAATTAACCCATCCGTCACCTCATATAGTTATCTTTGTGTGTATGTGTAAGAGAATTCTTAAGATCTACGTTCTTAATTTGCATCTCTCTGATGGCTAGTGATGCTGAGCATCTTTTCATATGTCTCTGGGCCCTCTGTATGTCCTCCTTGGAGAAGTGTCTGTTTAAGTCTTTTACCCATTTTTTAATTGGGTTTTTTGTCTTCCTGGAGTGGAGTCATATGAGATACCACCTCACACCGGTCAGAATGGCCATCATAAACAAAGCAACAGATAAGTGTTGGAGAGGCTGTGAAGAAAAGGGAACCCTAGTGCACTGTTGGTGGGAATGCAGACTGGTGCAGCCACTGTGGAAAACAGTATGGAATTTCCTCAGTAAACTAAAAATGGAACTGCCTTTTAACCCAGCAATTCCACTGCTGGAATTATATCCTAAGCACACTGAAACACCATCCAAAAGAACCTATGCACCCCAATGTTCACAGCTGCAAAATTTACAGTAGCCAAGTGCTGGAAGTAACCTAAGTGTCCATCAGCAAATGAGTGGATCAAGAAACTATGGTACATTTACACAATGGAATTCTATGCAGCACAGAGAAAGAAGGAGCTTATACCCTTTGCGATAGCATGAATGGAACTGGAGAGCTTTATGCTAAGTGAAATAAGCCAGGTGGTGAGGGACAAATACCATATGATCTCACCTTTAATTGACATAATCAACAAAATAAAAAAGCAAGCAAAACATAATCAGAGACATTGAAATTAAGAACAATCTAACAAGAGCCAGAGGGGAGGAAGGAGGGGGCTATGGGGAGAAGGGTTTTCAGGAACCACTATAGAGGACACATGGACAGAACCAAGGGGGAGGGTGGAAGAAAGGGAGGGAGGTGGGTTTGGAGGGGGTGGAGGGAGGGGAGGGGAGAGGATGCAGACAACTGTAATTGAACAACAGTAAAGTAATTTTAAAAAATCTACATTCTTACAAAATTTCAAATATGGAATGTTGTATTATTCATTATAGTAACTATATTGCATATTACATCCTGAACTTATTCATCTTATAACTGAATATTTGTAAACTTTGAGCGACATCTCATTTCCAAAACAACCCAGCTGTGGCAATCACTATTCTACTCTCTACTTCTATGAGTTTGACCTTTTGTTTTTTTTTTTAAATTCCAATTATAAGTGAAACAAACAGTATTCATCTTTCTCTGGCTTATTTCATAATGCCATCCAAGTTTATTTATGTTGTTTCAAATGGCAGGTTTTACTTATTTCTCATGGCTGAGTAATATTCACATATACACCTATGCGAGTATTTCATTTCCTTAGAATATACACCCAGGAATGGGTTTGCTGGATCACAGGGGAGTTCTATTTTTATCTCTTCAATGAATGTCCATATTGTTTTTCTTTTCGCTTACAGTGTACAATGGTTTATATTCCTAATGCTTTCACCAGCACTTGTAATCTCTTATCTATTTGATAACCATCCTAACAGATGTGAGGTGACATGTCACTGTGGTTTCAATTTACACTGCCCTGATGATTAGTGATATAAGTACCTTTTTATGTACTTGTTAGCCATTTGTAAGTCTTTGGAAAAATGTTTACACAGAACTCTTATCCATTTTAATTGGATTATTTGAAGGGCTTGCTATTGAGTTTATGAGTTCCTTTTATGTTTTATACGTTAACCCCTTAGTAGATATATGTTTTGCAAATATTTCCTCCTATTCCATAGGTTGCCTTTTCATTTTGTTGGTGATTTCACTTGCTGTGCAAAAGCTTTATGGTTTGATGCAGTCTCATTTATTTTTGGATTTATAATGAGCCTTTGCTTTTGCTATCATATCCAAAACATCATTGTTAAGACCAATGTCAAGAATCTGTTTCTATGTTTCTATATTGTAAGAGTTTTACAGTTTCAGTCCTTAATCAATTTTGAGTTAATTTTTCTGAGTAGTGTAAGATAGTGGCTCAGTTTCATTCTTTTGCACGTGGATATCCAAATTTCCCAACACCATTCAGTGCAGAAATTATCCTTTCCCCATTGTCTGCTTTTGGTGTCATTATCAAAGATTAGTTCACCATATATGTGTGAGTTTATTTCTGTGTTCTCTCTTCTGTTCCATTGGACTATATGTCTGTTGTTATTCCAGTACCATACTCTTTTGATTACTAGAGCTTTATAATATAGTTTGAAATCAGGAAGTGTAATGCTTCCATCCTTGTTCTTCTTTCTCAAGATTACTTAATCTATCAAGGGTTTTTGTGGTTACATATAAGTTTTTGGATTTTTTTTATTTTAGTGAAAAATGCCTTTGGAATTTTGATAAGGATTGAATTGAATCTGTAGATATTTTTGGTTAGTATGGACATTTTAACAATATTAATTTTTCCAGTCCCAGAACATGGGATATCTTTGCATTGATTTGTGTCTTTCTCAACTTGTTTCATCAATGTCTCATAGTTTTTGGTGTACAGGTCTTTTACCCCCTTGCTTAAATTTATTTCTAAATATTTTACTGGGTTTTTTTTTTTGTGATTGTAAATGGGACTGCTTTCTTAATTTCTCTTTCAGACAATTTGTTGTTAGTCTACAGAAATGCAACTGAATTTCTATGTTGATTTTGTGCCCCACAGCTTTACTGAATTCATTTATTACTTCTAACAGTTTTTTGGTAGAGGCTGTAGGGATTTCTATATATAAGATATTATCTATAAACAGACAATTTTACTTCTTCCATTCCAATTTGGATATGTTTTATTCATTTTTCTTGCCGAGTTGCTCTGGCTAGGATTTCTAATACTAGGTTGATTAGAGATTAGGTGTCATCTTGTTCCTGATCTTAGAGAAAATCTTTTAGCTTTTTACCATTGAATATGATGTTAGCTGTGGGCTTGTCACATGTGGCCTTTATTGTACTGAAGTACATTTCTCCTATACTTATTTGTTGAGAGTTTTTATTATAAAAGAATATTGAATTTTGTCAAATGTTTTTCTGCATCTATTGAGATGATTATATGATATTTATCTTTCATTCTGTTAGTGTGGAGTATCACATTAATTGATTTGTGTATGTTGAGCCATTTTTGTATTCCTGGGATAAATCCCACTTGATTATGGTGTATGATCCTTTCAATGTTCTGTTGAACTCAGTTTATTAGTATTTTATTGAAAATTTTTATATCTATATTCATCAGGAATATGGGCAAGTAATTTTCTTTTTTTGTGGCTTCCTTATCTAGCTTTGACATTATGGCCATGCTGGCCTCATAAAATAAGTTTGAAAATGTTTGCTCCTCTTCAGTTTTTTGAAGAATTTGAGAAAGTTTAATGTCTTCTTTAAATGTTTGGTGAAACTTATCATTGAAGCTACCTAGCTCTAAGCCACAGGTGGCAAACAGAAGAAGGCCTGTGAGCTGAATCTAGTCCTCCACCTTGTTTTATCTGGCCTGGCACCTCAGCACCCAGCGGCAGTGCTGAGTTCTCGTTTAAATGTTAAGGAATAGTTACATTTATACAGTCCTAAAATTACATTTGGCGCTTTGAAGGCAACCATGAAGTTGATGTGGACCCCTGTGAAAATGAGTTTGACACCCCTGCTCTAAGCTGTTCTTTGTTGGGTCATTTTTGATTACTCCTTCAATCACCCTATTCAGATTTTCTATTTGTTCATAATTCAGTTTTGGTACATGATGTATTTCTAAGAATGTATCTATTTCTTCTAGATTGTTTACTTTATTTGATTTATAATTTTTATAGTAGACTTTTGTGCTGTTATATGTCTGAAGTTTTAGTTGTAATGTCTCCTCTTTCATTTCTTTTTTTTCTTTTTTTTTAAGATTTTATTTATTTATTTTAGAGAGAGGGGGAGAGAGGGAGACAGAGAGAGAGAGAAACAGCAATGTATGGTTGCCTCTCACACGGCCCTCACTGGGGACCCGGCCTGCAACCCAGGCACGTGCCCTGACGGGGAATTGAACTGGGACCCTCTGGTTCCCAGCCCGTGCTCAATCCACCGAGCCACACCAGCCAGGGCTCCTCTTTCATTTCTGATTTTGTATTCCTTTTTAAAAATTAGTCTAGCTAACAATTTGCCTTTTTTTTTTAAATTTTTTAAAAGATTTTATTTATTTATTTTCAGAGAGAGGAGAAGGGAGAGAGAAAGAGCAATGTATGGTTGCTTCTCACATGGCCCTCACCAGGGACCTGGCCCGCAACCCAGGCATGTGCCCCGACTGGGAATCGAACCGGGACCCTCTGGTTCCCAACCTGCGCTCAATCCACTGAGCTACACCAGCCAGCTGTTTTTCTTTTTTTAAGAAAAGCTCTTAATTTTGTTGATATTTCTACTGGTTTTCTGATATTTGTTATTTCCTTACTTCTGCTAACTCTGGGTTTAGTTTGTTCTTCCTTTTCTAGTTTCTTGAGTTATGAGGTTAGATTATTTGAGATCTTTCTTTTTTTTTAAATGTAGGTGTTTATCACCATAAACTTTCCTTTTAGAACTGCTTTTGCTGCATTCCATATAGTTTGGTATGTCATGTTTTCAATTTTGTTTGTCTACGATATTTGTGATTTAACTTTTGATTTTTTTGATCCATTGGTTGTTCAGGATTGAGTTAATTCCACATATTTCTGTATTTTTCAATGGGCTTTTTGTTGTTGTTATTAATTCCTAGTTTCATACTGTTGTGGTCACAAAAGAACTGGGCATAATTTCAATCTTTTAAAATTTGTTAAGACTATTTTGTGACCTGAGATGTAATCTATCCTGGAAAATGTCCCAATTGCACGTGAAAAGAATGTGTATTCTGCTGTTATTAGATGGAATGTTCTGTATATGTCTGTTAGTTTAATTTTGTCGAAAGTGTTGTCAAGCCCACTATTTCCTTACAGATTTTCTGTCTGAATAACCTATCCAAAGTTGAAAGTGGGGCTATTCAAGTTCCCTACATTTGTATTGCTATCTATTTATTCCTTCAGATTTGTTAACATTTGCTTTATATATTTAGATGCTCCTATGTTGAGCACATGAACATTTACCAGAATTATATTCTTATGATGAATTGACCATTTTATCATTATATAATGACAATTTTCATAGGTATATTTCCAGGATAACTGAGAGCTGAAATAGCCAGAGAATTCTAATGAGACCTCGAAACACCACAGGATTGCCAATTGAGAATGTCATTCCCATCAGTATTTTGTCAGGACTTTTCATCAAAGTATAGTTATTTAGACTAGCAAACTAATAAATATGTTCTAATGAAAAATATTCCCAGGACAGAAATAGATTTATGAAAGTAAAAAAAAAAAAAACCCTCAAGCTTTTAACTATAGTCATTTATTGAGAATGTCAATATGATTTATTTCCAAACATTTTATTTACTATTCCTAACTGTACATTACCTGAAAAAAATTTATAATTGATCTTTTCTCTTTTGGATTATCATGTTAAGTAGCCAGAGTGCAGATGTTTAATAGGGTATTCATAACATTTTTGCTATTAACCAGGAACATTTACTGAATGACTCATTTTAAGGCTCTTGTTTACTCCATTCCCCTATACTGATCAACACTGTTAACTTAAAATACTAAATATAAGTAAATTATTTGCATTCCATATTATTGTGGGCTGGCTGCAGCGAGGCGGCGGACCACACAGTTGGGGCTGACTGCATGGGAAACTGAGACTCAGAGCTGACTGTGGACTACAGCGGGGGTTACTGCAGTGGGAGAAACTCCCAGTCTCACATGAGAGATCAAGAGATCATTGGAAAGTGGGGCTAGAGCTGAGCAGGTGAGCTGCATTGTTCCCTCTCTGGCCCCTCCCCCACAGGCAGTGCCTCAGTGCAGCAAGGAGGGTTACCCTGCCCTGGTGAATACCGAAGGCCCCGCCCCCTTACAACTTAACAGGTGCACCAAGACAAAGAAATAGGACCCAAATGAAAGAACAGAGAAAAACTCCAGAAAGAGACCTAAGTGATGAGAAGGTAGCCAACCTATCTGATGGAGAGTTTAAAGCTTGGCTGGAAAATGAAAGAACAAATGAAAGATACCCAAAGTGAAATAAAGCAAAATATTCAGGGTACCAACAGTGACAGGAAGGAAACCAGGACTCAGATCAATGATTTGGAACAAAAGGAAGAAATAAACATCCAACCAGAACAGAATGAAGAAACAAGAACTCAAATAAATGAAGAGAGGCTTAGGAACCTCTGGGACAACTATAAATGTTCCAACATCCAAATCATAGCTGTGCCAGAAGGAGAAAAGGAAGAGTAAGAAATTGAAAACTTATTTGAACAAATAATGAAGGTAAACTTCCCCAATGTGGCAAAGGAAATGTGCTTCGAGAAAGTCCAGGTAGCCCAAAAAGTCCCAAAGAAGTTGGACCTAAAGAGGAACACACCAAGGCATGTCACCGTTAAGTTACTGAAGATTAAAGAAAAAGAGAGAATCTTAAAAGCAGCAAGAGGAAAGGAGAGAGTTACCTACAAAAGAATGCCCATAAGATATCAGCTGATTTCTCAAAAGAAACCTTGCAGGCAAAAAGGGGCTGGAAAGAAGTATTCGAGATCATGAAAGGTAAGGATCTACATCCAAGATTACTGTATTCAGCAAAGCTTTCATTTAGAATGGAAGGGCAGAGAAAGTGCTTCCTAGATAAGGTCAAATTAAAGGAGTTCATCATCACCAAGCCCTTATGCTATGAAATGTTAAAGGGACTTATCTAAGAAATTGAAGAAGATCAGAAACTATGAACAGTAAAATGACAACAAACTCACAACTATCAACAAAAGAACCTAAAAAAAGAAAAATAATGAAAACAAAAACTAAGCAAACAACTAGAAAAGGAACAGAATCAGAGAAATGGACATCACATGGAGGGCTTTCAGTGGGGAGAGGGTGGGGAGGTATAAGGGGGGAAAAGTACAAGGAAGAAGCAGCATAATTGGTAGGCATGAAATAGATGAGAGAGGTAAAAAATGGTATAGAAAACAGAGAATTTAAAGAACTTATATGTACAACCCATGGACATGAACTAACGGAGGGTAGCTGGAGAGTTGGGGGGGGGCAGGGCAGAGGGGGCATAAAGGGAGAAAATTTGGAAAACTGTAATAGCATAATCAATAAAATATACTTTAAAAAATAAAAATTTCATTTCATACAAACTTAGTCTTTAAAATCTAAAGACAGTCATACTCAAATGTATTATGTCCTACAGTTAATATACTAGGGACCACCAAGGTACTTATTTACCCCATGCAGCCAAGTTGAAAAAAAGGAAAAGAGAAACAACTCAAAGATTAATGAACACAGCAAATCATAAACCACTTTCTAAGTCTGCAAGAGTGGCAGATGAGAAGACTTCCAAATGCAAGGCTTTTACTGGAATGAAATTAAGCATTGACAATCTAAACTATAAGATCTAAACTATAGATCCTCTTTATCTGTAGTTTAAATGTTTCTGGAAAGGAAACTAGAAAAATCCAGGGGTCAGTCTAGTTGATAGGTGAGAAATAAAATTTCTCAATTCACTGAATTAGAGTATAATTTCCATAATTGTGTATAAGGGATTTTATTGAAACATTTTTCTCCTAAAATCACCCTCATTTTTATCAAATGAGCCAAATCAAGACCAATTCTTTATTCTATTAAATCTAGTTTCAATTTGGCCTATTTGCATAAACAAAACAGGAATAGAAATTGATCACATAGGCTTTTTAAATCTACTCTGCTGACAAAACAAACAAGCAAGTAAAATATAACCAGAGACATTGAAATAAAGAACAAACTGACAGTGACCAGAAGTGGAGGGGAGAGGAAGAATGGGGGAAAATAGGGGAAGGGCCATCAAGGAACACGTATAAAGGACACATGGACAAAGGGGGCAGGTTCAGGGTGGGAGACAGGGATGGGTGTGATGGGGGGGGGAGGTGTGGTGGGGGAAAAATGGAGACAACTGCACTTGAACAACAGTTTTAAAAAATCTCCTTTGGTGGAACGTTACAAGGAATTCCTAGATTGAGCTTTAATTAGCCCCTCAGGGCTGGGAAACCAAGCCACACAGTTGCCACCAAGCTTTGCTTGCAGTGCCTGTAAATTTGGGTGAGTTTCTCAAGTTCTCAAGGTCCCCAAAACGTCTGAAGGTTCTTTCCATGCCTTGAAAGCAACCTTCTCACCTTACCTGGAAAGACTGCCATGAACCACATGCCCAAGTAAGGTACCAGGCCATTTCTCCATGGGGCTTTTATTGGCTTCAAAGTCAGTCGTTACTCCTTAAAGCTTTCTGGTGACATCCAGAGTCCAGGCAAGACTCCTTTGATCATGACATTCCAGAAAAAGACTTAGTTGATAAAATCACAATTGGAAACTGCCTCTAAGTGTCCTGCTATGAAGAAATCATATTCCTATTGGATTTAGGCAAACAAACATATTGCTATGGAAAGAACAATACTCACTCATTAAGAGTTTCCAAATACCAGAGGGATCAGGTAGGGAAGAAAATATAAATGCCTCAATATTTTTTATGAAAGTATAATTTATCAAATTGCTATAAGAAACAGAAAATTTTCTTATGTCTGAAAAACAAATGATTAAAAATTAGCAATATTTTTCAATAAAAATTTACAAAAGCTACAATTATCTTTAGTTTACATCCCATAATCAATTGCTGTCCATCCTGATCATCTGCAAATAGCTCTACAAATCCAGCCATTTCACAAAGCTCCGGTAATCTTCACTCAGTTCAAAGGTATAATCTGAAAATCCATTCTCAGAAATATGTAATCCAAAACAAATTAAAGTCCTCTTCAAAAACCCCTCCAAAGACT
>PVJI01015363.1:0-41559 GCA_004026765.1 Micronycteris hirsuta | reverse complement strand
TGGAGCAATCTTGGCTGTAAGTCCCCACTTTTCATGACTTTGAATATTTCTTGCAATCCCTTCTAGCCTGCAAAATTTGTTTTGATAATTAGCTGACAGTCTTATGGGAACGCCTCTGTAAGTAACTAATTGCTTTTCTCTTGCTGCTTTTAAGATTCTCTCCCTATCTTTAACCTTTGGCATTTTAATTATGATGTATCTTGGAGTGGGGCCTCTTTGCATCCACTCTTTTGGAACTTTGTGCTTCCTGGACTTCCATGTCTATTTCCTTCACCAAATTAGGGAAGTTTTCTTTCATTGTTTTTCTCAAATAGATTTCCAGTTTCTTGCTCTTTATTTACTCTTTCTAGCACCTCTATGATGCTTATGTTGGAACGTTTGAAGTTGTCCCAGTGGCTGCTTACACTATCCTTGTTTTCTTAGATTCTTTGTTCTTTTTGTTGTTCTGATTGGTTGTTTCTTTCTTCCTTATGTTACAAATCATTGATTTTGACTCTTGGCTTCATTAGTGAATCCTTTATTTCTGACAGGGTCTTTTTTATGATGTTGAGGTCCTCAGTAAGTTCCTTGAGCATCCTTATAACCAGTGTTTTCAACTCTGACTCTAACTCTGATAGATTGCTTATCTCCCTTTTGTTTCGCTCTTTTTCTGGAGTTTTGATCTTTTCTTTTGTTTGTACCATGTTACTTTGTGTCCTAATTTTGGCAGCCTCCCTGTGTTTGTTTCTATGTATTAGGTAGAGCAGCCATGACTAGAATTCTGTCTTTGTAACATGGCCTGAAGTAGTAGGTGTCCTGTAGGGTCCAATAGCTTAGCCTCCCCTATCACCCAAGCTGAGTCCTTGAGGTGTGCCTTTCATGTGGGCTGATTACACCCTCCTCTTGTAGTTGAGCCTTGATTGTTGTTGGCAGATCAATGGGAGGGATTTACCCAAGTCAGTCAGTCAGCTGCAAGGACTGGCTGTGACCACTGACCACAAACCTCCACCCTCGTGCAGGATCAGTTATGCAGGTTCAGGGTGGTAGTGCTCTGTTGTGGTCTGTAGCTGTCCACTGAATGTGCAGGCTCTGGGGTTTCCCAACTGGTGCAGGCCAAGCTGGCCCCCAACCTGTGTTTTTCCCGGGCCTACCCTGCCTGGGGTATAAAGCAATCTGCAATAGCTGCTACTTGTGCTAGGCTTGGAGATTTCCAGTTGAAGCTAAGCTGTGAATCTAGGATGGCTGCTACTAGTGCAGGCCTAGGGCCACTTAACAAGGGTTATGGGGGCTTGGGGGCTCACTGAGGTCAGCTGTTGCTTGTTTGAGATGATTTAGGAAGTTGTGAAGCATGAATCAGGACCAGCCATTCATATGGAAAAGTCTCTGTTAACACATTTCATACCACATAGAAATCTCTAAGACATACGCCAGGGACCGCAGGTTTTTGGGCAAACTGCACGTTAATTAAATTATCTCGTGATGCGGTCCTTAACAGATGGCACGTGAAACATGAGAAAACTCGTGAGTGGTATGACAAATATTAACAGCTTGGAGTTGCAGGATCTCTAGGGCAGGGCAAACAGTTATAGCCAGATTGATGGCGTCTCAGATGTAGCACCTGCCTGCTGGCTTTGTGGCTCTGTGGGGGGAGGGCTCAGAAAAGGGACAGTGGCCTCTTCCCCCCTTTCTGTCTGGGAGAAAGCTGTCTCCTAGCTTTCCCTTGATGCCAGGCACTTGAGTTCCTTCCTGTGTGCCACTGGTGCCTTTCAAGCTGCTACCCTGGTTCTGAAGCTCCAAGGGAGTGAGTCTTAGTAAGTCCATGTGTGGGTTCTTTAAGAACTGCTTGGGACTCTAGAACTTTTCCCCAACAACTCAAGTCCCCACTGGTTTTTGCAGCCAGACATTATGGGGACTTACCTTCCTGGCACTGGAACCCTGGGGTGGGGTTCTTGGTTTGGGGCTAGGACTTCTTGCTCCTGAGATATCCCTCCCAATTTTTTATACACCACATGTGGATTTGGGACCAGCCTGTTGCGTGTCTGTGCCCCTCTTACCAGTCTGAATGGATGTGGTTTCTTTCATTCCATAGTTGTCAGACTTCCATTCAATTTGATTTCTGATGGTTCTGAGTGATGATTGTTATATAATTTAGTTTTAATTTTGATGCGGTTGTACGAGGAGGCTAGCCATGTTTACCCTTGATGCCATTTTGACTGGAGGTCCCAGATCAGGTATTATTTTCTGGTTAGTATACTTCTTTGTTCTCATTACTGAGAACAATGTGTGGCACATAGTAGGTACTCAGAAGTTATTATTGAATACATGAGTGATTAGAGAGCTGAGGCCATAAATACGAGACAAAACTGGAGGGGCAGGATGTGTTCTTGGTGAAATGTGATAACAATCATCAAGGATTTTTTTTTTTAAGTTTCCAGACAATGTCAGACTTAGAAAATTAACAAGAAGGGTACAAAAGAACTTTTTTCACCAACCATTTGCAAGTAACTTGTTGACCCCATGCCCCATTATCCTCAGATATTTCCAGGATCACAGGCCTTGTAGGAGGTTAGATTTTATTCAAAATGTAATCAAAGTCATTGAGGGTGTTTTTGTGTTTTGTTTTTTTTTTTTTAGTTTTGAGACAATATCTGACTTAGAAAAGTAGCAAGAAGGCTACAAAGAATTTTTTCATCAACTGTTTGCAAATAAGTTGTTGACCTGATGCCCCATCATCCTCAGATACTTTAGTTTATTTCCCACAAGGACATTCTCCCTTATGACCACCTGTTCAAACAGGAAATTTACATGGATACCTGAGACTGTCAACACGTCCAATTCAGGTTGTTCCAGTTGCCCCAGTGATGTCCGTTAGTTATTCAGCGCAGGATCAGGCATGGCCTGTAGTCAACACATCTCTTTATTCTCCTTTAGTCTGAAACAATTCCTCGGTTTTAACCTGTTGGTAGATTACAGGTCAGTTATGTTTCATGATACCTCTCCATTTGGATTGTCAGGTGTTTATCATGCTTAGATTCAGGTTACGCATCTCTGGCAGGGAGACCACAGAAGCGAAGTTGGGTTTTCAAATGTGTCTTGTCAGGAGGGAAGTGATGTAACCTTGTCCCATGCTGGTAGTGGCAACATTTATCACCTGATTCAATGGTGAATGCCAGGCTTCTCCACTGTGAAGTTATTCTTTTTCCATTTGTAATTAATGAGTATTTTGTGGGCAGGTACTTATAACTGGGTAAATAGCAATATGAACTTATGGTTGCCTGTTATACTCAGTGGGTTGTATAATCTGTTACTATCATTATTTATTTATTTATTTTTAAAGATTTTATTTATTTATTTTTAGAGAGGGGAAGGGAAGGAGAAAGAGAGGGAGAGAAACATCAATGTGTGGTTGCTTCTTGCGTGCAATCCAGGCATATGCCCTGACTGGGAATCGAACCCATGGCCCTTTGGTTTGCAGTCTGGCACTCAATCCACTAAGCCACACCAGCTAGGGCTCATTATTTATTTTGATTGCTCAATTGTCCAGCTTTGTCCAGTGGGAGCCCCTTCTTTGTGGCTCCTTGACCTTGGACATGCACGTACCATTCTTGGAATCAACCATTTGCCCAAGGAGTCCTGGTTCTTTCTAGAAGAGATCTGGGCTAAGAATACACATTGATTTTTCGGGGTATCACTGCTCCCAGAACCTCTGGCCCATGGCCATATGTATATGTATATGTATATGTATATATATATGGTGTATATAAACACGATTATGCCAACATTTTCATCTGTTTATTTAAATTGAAAACCATAAATAATGCTAGTATCTTTATTTCTAGTCCAATACCACAGGATTTATTCTGGTTTTCTCCCTTTCTATATTTGTACTTCCTTTCTCTGATAGCAAGAAACCTGGATCCCATTATCCTTCATACCTGCTTTATCAGTTCCTCAAATGTCACCAATCTGTAGCCATTGTCCCCAACACATGGCCCCTACTAGGGCTCTAGTACCGACCTTCTTCCTCCTCTTGACTATGGAGAGGGGGCCAGCCTTTCTTCTGAAGGGCTCTGATATCTGCATGACTGTCTCCCAGATAAAAACCCTCTTCATCCTGCCTGGGCTCTGACAGCCTGTGCCAGGCCACCCCACTGTGGGGAAGCTGTCTCAGCCTGCTTGAGCTCCAACACCGTGCTCTGTGTTACTACCCTCTCCCTTCCTTTGGCGTGGCCTCTCCCTCACTCTGCTCAGACTGACTCCCTGGTCTATACACATCTTTCCTGCTTGGACCCACAAGCTGCTGCTTGACTGAATTGTTTGAGAAAGGAGTAATGTACTACAAATAATGTTTTAAAAAGATAACTGTAGGTGCTGTGTGGAGAACAGCCTGTAGAAGGGCTCCACTGAGTTTGGGAACCTGTGTGGAGGTGGTTGGAGTAGCCAGGAGAGGTAGTGGGGAGAGCTTAGGGAAGGGGTGATACATGCACAGCAGATGACAAGACACCTTTGATGCTGGGCTTGTGGGGTTTGAGAAAGAGGGATTAAGTGTGAGGGCTGACTTTCTAGTCAGCAGCTGGTGCCAGGAGCCCCATCTCCTGAGCTGAGGACTCTGTTGAGTTTGAAGAGCTGTTAGAAAGTACAGGTGGAGATTGGTCCTGGGCAGTGAGGAATTTAGCACTGGGTACCAGAAAATAGAGGTAGAAGTTTGAGAACTTTCTAGAAAAGTGATTAGTTAAACTTATGGGAAAGTATGAGATTTTTTAGGGATAAAATGGAGAGAGTGGAGAGGGGAGGACTAATGGCTGAAGGGAGATGTCATTTCATGGATCCTGGGAAGTTTTATGGAATATTTTAAGCTGTAATGCAACTTTGATTGATTGCTATAGAACCTTCTAGGACACAGTCTCCTTCTATGTCTGAACATTTCCAGTGACTAGGAGACATTATCCATTGGACATTTGTGATTGTGTAGCTGTTTCTCCTTGTATTAGAAGGTAGTCCTGGCTGGTGTAGCTCAGTGGATTGAGCGTGGGCCTGCGAACCAAAGGGGTCACTGGTTTGATTCCCAGTCAGGGCACAGGCCTGTGTTGTGAGCCAGGTCCCCAGTAGGGGGCCTACGAGAGGCAACCACACATTGATGTTTCTCTCCCTCTCTTTCTCCTTCCCTTCTCCTCTCTCTGAAAATAAATAAAATCTGTAAAAGAGAAATAAAAAGTTAAAAAGAAGGTAGATACCTGCCTATTAATTTTCATTTGTTCATCTTATGCATTGGTGTCCTTCGTCATTATTTCCTATGGATATCCTTCTGTTCTGCCAGATATTACATGTTACTATCTGTTTTTCTTTGCCTAAAACCCTTCAATAGCCCTGTGGGCCTCTTGGCCCAGCTGAGTCAGGGGCTAGGCTTCTAGAAGGTGCCTGCTCATCATAGAAGTATTTGATCTCGACACTGGCTGCAAGGAGAGCCTAGAGCCATTGTATGTTTCATAGAGCAGGGACATGTTCATTTGACCTGCTGAGGTTCTTTTACATGAACCATAATTTGCATGATGCACAGCCAAAATATCTTAAGTACAGTCAGAGAGTTTGGCATTTATTCCAGTGAGGCTGTGCTGGTTTTAACCTAGCATTCTGGGGTTGATGTCTCTGTAGGCCTTGGCCTCATGTTGTGTCTTCCTCGGACATGGTTTGTGCTTCTCTGTGTTCAGCCAGGTCATCCAGAGAGGTACCTATGTGGCAAGCTTGGTGCGTATCACATAAGGACTGTTGGACAGCCACTGTCCTTATTTGTGCTGGGTTAGCCTTGCTTCTTGTATGCAAGTGACAGGAGACACCTTTGCCTGTTCTACACAGAGGGGGGGACTTAGAAAGACCTGTTGTGGGACAGGCCCTGTGTTAGGAATAAGGAGCTGGTTTAACCTAGCTCTGCCCTACGTGGCTTCCCTTTCACTGGAGGAGCTGAGTCCTTTCCAGATGGTGAGGGGCGGTGGGGTCTTTTAAAAACTAAATTCAGCTGAGTAAATTTTAAAGAGCTTACTGGTTTTATTCAGTAATTCATGAACTAGGCAGAATCCAGTCTCACAGACAGAAAGGAGTTCCAAGGCGCTATACAAAATGAGGGACTTTTACAGGCAGAAAGGAACAGGAACAAATATGCCATACTGAGTAAAAATCAGGTTGGTAATTGCAAGATCACTTTCCATTAGAGGATGGTAGGGGTCTACCAGACAGATTACCTAACTGGTACTGATGGGGGGATTCTGATTGACTGGCTTAAGATTTCATTTGTGGGAGAGCCTAAACTATAGCTAAGTGAAGTCTTGGTTTGGTGATGTGGGGCTTATTATCAGCTTCTTCATTGTGGGCCTGTTGTCTTGTTTTTAAAAGGTTGGATCTACCTAAAGTCTCTTAGTCAGAAGATAAACTCTCCTCACATTGTGCTTCCTTCCAGCTGTTTAGTCAGGAGATGGTGATGAAGTTTCTGCCATGGTATAGCCTCGTCCTAGAACTCAGCGACAGTGGGGCCTTCCGGAGAAGCCTACATGATCCTGATGGGCAAGCGGCCATCTACGTCAGCGAAGTACACGAACATGACAGGCACCTATACCTGGGCTCCTTCAAGGCCCCCTTCCTTGGCAGACTCAGCCTTCAGTCTGTCTAGCTACCCTGATTGGAGCCCTGATCACAGCTGTGCCAGCAATCACCACACTGGGCACCACACCTGGTTCAGGACATCATGGCCATAGCCCTTTTCCCCTGTAGTACTGGTCCTTGGAAGTGTGGTGTGACCCTACAGACATATGGGCCACTGTAAGACAGCCCTCACCTGGTTTTGACTTCTCATTTAGAGAGAGGAATAACATCTGCCATTGGAAGATAAGTTCATGTAAAGCTATTTTCTCTTAAAAAATCCTAAGTACAGTAAAATTCTCTGGGACTTAGGGGACATCATATACTTTGAGCAGGCCTTAGGCTTTGGTGGATAGAGCAGTAGATGAGTTGTCTCGGGATATTGTTTTGGCTGCTGGCTCTGTCCTATCAGCCTCAATGTCTTTATTATAAAATGGGGTAATGCCTGTCTTATGGGGAGGAGCACAGGAAGGGCAAGGATTGTTCAGTGCAAAAGTGTATGGAAGCCAATGGGTGGAACTATGCCAGCACTGATGTTAGCTCTGCATTCTCCAGAGTTGTGTGGGACATGGGCCCTTGATCCCTGGGGTTTCCCGTCCATTGCCCCCACCCTCCAGCCTACTATGGCTCATAACAGGGTTTTTGTTAAAACTCCTGAGTCCCATCAATCATATAAAGGTAAGGACGTTAGTAAGTGCGTAGGAAAAGCATGTTGATTTCAACAGCTCCAAGAGGACTTACTGGGTTTTTCTCTGAACAACCTACCACCCGAATTGAATGACCAAGCAGCTGCGTGAATTGAGGGCAGTCCTGTTTACACACCTTGTTCCTTACCTTTAGGCCCACAAATGTGAATAGTCCATGTGTTAATGTCATATTTACTTGACTGTCACAAGCCTGCAAGTTGCTGTATGTCTGAACACTGACTAATTTTGTTGGGGAGACCCATGAAATGATGATAATTAAACTTTTCTGCAGATTAATCTTTTTTGATGGTGTTGCCAAGGAGTTTCTTCTCTACTTTAAATATAATTATTTTAACAGTGACAGGAATTTGATTCCATCCAGTGTTGATATGAGAATTGTTTTGGCTAGGATCTTGTTTTAGGGACAGGCAGTTCATCTGATTTGCTCAGCACCTCTAGGGAGGTAGCAGCCAGCCTCAGGACATTGCTTCCATCCTGCCTCCCAGCATAGATTCACCCTTGAGCAAGTTGACATTATACTGCTCTCTTGTTTTCTAACCTACAAAATAGGTCTAATATCTGTTCCTTTTCTGTCCTGAAGAACAGATTGTGCCTCTAGGATAGTTATATTTTTTTTAAGATTCATTTTTAAAGATTTTATTTATTTATTTTTAGATAGAGGGGAAGGGACGGAGAAAGAAAGGGAAAGAAACACGGATGTGAGAGAAAAACCTCACTCAATTATATCTCATATGTGCCACGACCAGGGGCCAACCTGCAACCTAGGCATGTGCCCTTGACTGGGAATCGAACCAGCAGCCTTTTGCTTTGCAGAATGATGCCCGATCCACTGACCCACACCAGTCAGGGCTTTCTGGGATAATTTATAAAGAACTTGACAAAGACAGTATTTTACTTTATTTTTTTTTAACTTTATTGTTCAAGTACAGCTGTCTGCATTTTCCCCTCACTACACCCCACCCCCGCAGCCATCCCAGCCTCCCTCCCCTGATTCCACACCCCCTTGGTTTTGTCCATGTGTCTTTTTTTTTTTTTAGTTTTTTAAATTATATCTATTTAAACCTGTTAATTAAATAGAGCACTAAAATATAAATAGCAGTGAGTGTTTCTGTCCATGCACAAAAGCCCGTTGGACATTAAAGTCTTTTTTTTTTAATTATTTCATTGTTGTACAGTTGTCTGCATTTACCCAGCTCCCCACCATTCCCCTGCCACCCCAGCAATCCCCACCTCCCTCCCTTGCTTCCACTCCACCTTGGTTTTATCCAGGTGTCCTTTATAGTTGTTCTTGAAAACCCTTCTCCCTTTTCCTCCCCATTATCCCCTCTCACCTCTCCTCTGGTTACTGTCACTTTATACTTAATTTCAATGTCTCTGGTTATATTTTGCTTGCTTGTTTGATTTGTTGATTAGGTTCCAATTAAATGTGAGATCATAAGGTATTTGTCCCACACTACATGGCTTATTTCACTTAGCATAATGCTCTCCAGTTCCATCCATGCTGTGGCAAAGGGTAGGAGCTCCTTCTTTCTTTCTGCTGAGTGGTATTCCATTGTGGAAATGTACCATAGTTTTTTGATCCATTCATTTACTGATAGGCACTTAGATTGCTTCCAGCACTTGGCTATTGTAGATTGTCCTGCTATGAACATTGGGGTGCATAGGTTGTTTTGAATTAGTGTTTCAGGGTTCTTAGGATATAATCCCAGTAGTGGAATTGCTGGGTTGAAAGGCAGTTCCATTTTTAGTTTTCTGAGGAAATTCCATTCTGTTTTCCACAGTGGCTGCACCAGTCTGCAATCCCACCAACAGTGCACTAGGTTTCCCTTTTCTCCACAGCCTCTCCAACACTTGTTGTTTGTTGATTTGTTTATGATGGCCATTCTCTCCGGTGTGAAGTGGTATGTCATTGTAGTTTTAATTTGCATCTCTCTGATGGTTACTGATACTGAGCATCCTTTCATATGTCTCTGGACCCTCTGTATGTCCTCCTTGGAGAAGTGTCTTTTCAAGTCCTTTGCCCATTTTTTAATTGGGTTGTTTGTCTTCCTGTAGTGGAATCGTGTGAGTTCTTTATGTATTTTGAAAATGAAACCCTTGTCCGAGGTATCATTGGCAAATATGTTTTTCCATACGGTTTGGTCTCTTTTCATTTTAATGCTGTTTTCTTTGGCCATGCAGAAGCTTTTTAATTTGATGAGGTCCCATTTGTTTATTCTTTCCTTTATGCCCCTTGCTTTAGGGGACATATTGGTGAAAATATTCCTGCATGGAATGTCTGAAATTTTCCTGCCTATGTTCTCCTCTAGGACTTTTATTGTGTCATGACTTATATTTAAGCCTTTTATCCACTTTGAATTTATTTTTGTGTATGGCGTAAGTTGGTATCGAGTTTCATTATTTTACATGTAGCTGTCCAGCTCTCCCAACACCATTTGTTGAAGAGGCTATTTTTGCTCCATTTTGTGCTGCTGCCTCCTTTGTGGAATATTAATTGACTGTAGAGACTTGCGTATATTTTGGAGCTCTCTGTTCTGTTCCTTTGGTTTATGTGATTGTTCTTGTGCCAGTACCAGGCTGTTTTGATTACAGTGGCCTTTTAATACAGTTTGATATCAGGTATTGTGATCCCTCCTACTTTTCTTCTTATTTCTCAAAGTTCCTGTAGCTATTTGGGGTCATTTATGGTTCCATATAAATTTTTGAAATGTGTGTTTTATGTCTGTGAAATATGTCAATGGTACTTTAATAGGGGTTGCGTTGAATCTATAAATTGCTTTGGGTATTATAGACATTTTGATGATGTTAATTCTTCCAATCCATGAGCATGGTACAAGCTTCCATTTGTTTGTGTCTTCCTTGATTTCTTTCTTCAGTGTTTTGTAGTTTTCTGAGTACAGGTCTTTCACCTCCTTGGTTAGGTTTATTCCTAGGTATTTTATTTTTCTTGTTGCTATATCAAATGGGATTCTTTTGCTGATTTCTGTTTCTGATATTCAATTGTTGGTATACAAAAATGCCTGTGATTTCTGAATATTGACTTTGTTTCCCGCATTTTTGCCAAATTCAGTTATTACTTTGAATAATTTTTTCGTGCAGTCTATAGGATATTCTGTATATACTATCATATCATCTGCAAACAATGATAGCTTTGCTTCCTCCTTTCCAATTTGAATGCCTTTTATTTCTTTTTCTTCTCTGATTACTGCAGCTAAGACTTCCAATACTATGTTGAATAGTAGTGGTAAAAGTGGACATCCTTGTCTTGTTCCTGATCATAGTGGCAGAGCTTTTAGTTTTTGCTCATTGAGTATGATGTTGGCTGTAGGTCTCTCATAGACGGCCTTTATCATGTTGAGGAATGCTCCCTCTAGTCCCACTTTACTGGGTGTTTTTATCATAAGTGGGTGCTGTACCTTATCAAATGCTTTTTCTGCATCTATTGATATGATCATGTGATTTTTGTCTTCGTTTTTGTTTATGCGATGTATTACATTTATTGATTTGTGAATGTTGTACCATCCTTGCATCCCTGGGATGAACCCCACTTGATTATGGTATATGATCTTTTTAATGTATTGCTGAATGCGGTTTGCCAGTATTTTGTTGAGGATATTAGCGCCTATCTTCATCAGTGATATTGGCCTGAAGTTTTCTTTCTTTGTTATATCTTGGGATATGTTGGGATTAGGATGATTCTGGCTTAATAAGAAGAGTTTGGGAGTCTTCCATCTTGAATTTTTTGGAATAATCTGTGAAGGTTAGGAGTTAGCTCTTACTTAAATGTTTTGTAAAATTCTCCTGTGAAACCATCTGATACAGGGCTTTTGGGTGTTGGGAGGATTTTTATTACTCTTCAGTTTTGTCAGCTGTTATTGGTCTGTTCAGGCTTTCTGCTTCTTCTTGATTGAGTTTTGGAAGATTCTATTTTTCTAGAAATTTGTCCATTTCACCTAGGTTTTCAAATTTCTTGGCATATAGCTCTTCATAGTAATTTCTTACAATCATTTGTATTTCTGTGGTATCAGTTGTAATCTCTCCTCTTTCATTTCTGATTGTGTTTATTTGGGTCCCCTCCCTTTTTTTTCTTGATGAGTCTACTTTAAAGGCTTGTTGATTTTGTTTATCTTTTCAAAGAACCAGCTCCTGGATTTATTGATCCTTAGAATTGTGGTTTTATTCTCTATGTCATTTAATTCTGCTCTGATCTTGGTTATTTCTTTCCTTCTACTTGCTCTAGTCTGTCTTTGTAGTTGTTCCTGCAGTTCTTGTAGGTGTAGGCTTAGGTTGTTTATTTGAAATGTTTCTATCTTTTTTAGGTAGGCCTGTATCACTATGAACTTACCTCTCAGGACTGCATTAGCTGTGTCCCATAAGTTTTGGATTGTTGTGAGTTCATTTTTATTTGTTTCCAGAAACTTTTTGATTTCTTCCTTGATCTTATTCTTAACCCATTTACTGTTTAATTTCATGCTATTCAATCTGCATGAGTTTGAGTGTTTTGAGTTTTTTCATTGAAGTTGGTTTCTATATTCAGTCCCTAGCGGTTGGAGAAAATGCTTGATATGATTTCAGCTTTCTTGAATATGTTGAGGCTTGTTTTTTTGTCCTATCATGTGGTCTGTCTTTGAAAATGTTCCATGTGCAGTTGAATAGAATGTGTATTTAGCTTCTTTGGGTTGAAGGGCTCTGCGTATATATCAGTTAAGTCCATTCGATATAGGACATTGTTCAATATTGCAATATCTTTGTTGGTATTTTGTTTGGAAAACCTGTCCATTTTTGACAGTGGGGTATTAAAATCCCCTAGTATAATGGTGTTGCTGTCCATATCTTTCTTGAAGTTCTGCAAGATTTTCTTTATATATTTGGATGCTCCTTTGTTGGATACATACATATTCACAATGTTTATGTCTTCTTGATGGCTTTTTAAAAGACAATTTTTAAATAGATAGTGATTCTAAAATTCAAAGACTATTTAGAGTTGTGGCAAAATCTGAACCTTTGTGTCTTGTCGCACTGCCTGGCCTTCAGACCCTGCTCCCTTTTTCAGCAGCATCCTTTGCCCCTGAACGCCATGTGCTGGTCCCTCATTTTGGGAGAAGGTAGCCTGGAATCTAGTGGTAATCTCATCTTGTGTTGCCCTCGTCAGACTGGCTTTATGTGCAGCAACAGTGGAATAGTCTAGTTGATGCAACCTGTATTGTCTCAGATAAATCACCTACTATTATTTATGTAACTTTATAGGAAAGAAAATAGAGTGGTGATTATTAAATATTTTAATAGGTAATGTTGTACCCTATATGTTATGTATACAAGAATACTAGGATAAAACCCCATCATTCTGCCAAAAAAAAATCAATTTAAATGTGCTGGGCCTAAATAAGACAACTCCTTGACTGAGAAGGTAGGGCTTTGCTTTTAGTGCTTAATTTTTGTCATTACAAAGAAACTGATAAATTGCTTTTGTCAGTTTTCTGCAAAGGAATCTTTATTTGACTCAGGTGTTAATCTTCTGTCCTGAAGTGTCATTTCCTGCATTTTATTTGTCAGTTTGCCATGGTCAGGTGTAAAGTACAACCTTATTAGGTTTAAATATACAATAGGCTTTTATTGTAAACATAAAATAGATTTGCTCTAATGTGAATTACTAACATGGTTTTAAAATTAAATCAAGTTGTTCATTCTGGGTTTCTTTATTATCTATTACAAAAACTCTGGTCTGGGCTTCTTTATTATCTATTATAAAAACTCCACGAAGATTCAGTTATTGCTTGCCCTGGCTGGTGTAGCTCAGTGGATTGAGTGCCGGACTGTGAACCAAAGGGTCACTGGCTTGATTCCCAGTCAGGGTACATGTCTGGGTTGCAGGCCAGACCCCCACTATGGGGTGCTCAAGAGGGAACCACACATTGATGTTTCTCTCCCTCTCTTTCTCCCTCCCTCCCTTCTCTAAACATAAATAAATAAAACCTTTAAAATAAAATGATTCAGTTATTGTTTTTTATAGGATAGAGGTACCACTTTGATATTTTTATCATCAGTATACACTTGCAGAATGGTCTACAGTTTTGAAAATGTTTCCACATACTCTGACCATTTAATAGAGAATGAGGTAGGGTGATGTTTTAGGATGCCCAACTCTGATATGCCCTGGGCATCATTGTGGTTTAAAGTTTCACAGGTGGTCTCCATGGGTAGTGGTGAGGCATTCTTCACAGTCTGGGCCCATCTGCAATGTTGAGGGCCTAAGCTGTGTGAATGTCTGGAGCCGAGGGCAGGAGAGAGTCTGTATGTAATCAGTAAGGAGGTATGGAGGCTCAAAGCTTAAAACACTTAGAACAGGACTGTCTGTTAGAATTTTGATGGTTTTGGTTGGTTGTTCAAATTTGAGAAAGTGTTCCTTCTTTTTTGGTCACAGTTCTGGTCTTAGAATCATGGGTACTTTACAGTTTCTCTATGACAGTAACATTAGATGATAGCATAGCTTTCCCTCTGAGTCAGAGTAAAGCTGATGAGTTTAAAAAAAAACAGGTAGAATTTGGTTGGCAGTGCAAGACTTGAGGTCATCACTTGTTGATATCCAGCACCTGCAGTAAGGTATCCTGTATCCACATGGGTGTTTGGTTTCATCTATTTGAACCCACTACAGGGCTCTCTGGCAGTTCCTTCTCAGGTGGGGCTTTGGTGTGCTGAATCTAGCAGTCAGAGTTACAACGATGAAAAAGGTGAATGGAGCTGACATAGTCACTGCACACACTGCCTGCAGGGCCTGCTCTCCAGAAAGTTGGAGCAAAATGTCTACAGTGGTGTGGTTGGTATACATGTCTCTGCAGGGATCAAAGTTATGCCAGCTGCTGGCTTCCAGATTTCAAGGTAGCTTCATGCTGGCTCACCACCCAGCCCCTTACCTTCTGGTGTTACCATGGCAGGTTTAAGAGTTATATGAAGACAAGCATTTACTTCTGTGAGCTACATACACTACATAAAACAGATTGGGATCGGAGATGATAGAACTGTGGATGCATTATAAAATAGAGCCTTTTCTACCTGGAATTCAGGCCCTGAGGCCCTCATGGAGGGAAGGTTTGCAGAAGCCTGAGGTTGGAGGCAAACAGTCAGCTGGCTTCTGTGGTGGCTGATTTGCCATAGTTCTAAGACTTCTCTTTGTTAATTGTATAGGAAGCAGTAAATACCTGGCCCCAAGTGATGTTTTTAAAATTGTGGGTATAGGTTAGAGTTCAGACCTGAAAGTTTGGAGATTGGGATTTGAAGTTTCCTCCTCCTTTCTCTGAGGGAAGACTAGACACAGCCTCCTGGCTGGACAGAGGACGTGGGGGACTGGGGGAGGGGGGGTTCATATGCAGCTCCAAGCAGGTGTTCTATGAGGCTGTTCTTCCCCATAGCTGGATGTGTGTGGGGGACACCATCCTGCGATGTCCCCTGGAGTCGTGAATGGAATGAGACTACCAAAACATGATCTTCTTGGGGAGAAATGGCTGGCTAATCTCTCAGAGGAGAAGAGCCCCAATATCCCTTCTCTTGAGGCTTTTATTGGGATCAGTATGTGCAGGGGTATACAGTATGTATGCAAAACTCATCAATCAATGCCCAAAGGCTATAGTTAATAGAAAACAGATATTATCTATAGATAATAGTTGAGGAAACACAGAGATCTTCCTCAGGTCAGAATCCACTAGACAGAAAGACGCCAGATGGCCACAAAGTCGGGAGGTCAAGACCATCCTGTACTTTGAACCTAAACATCTGGTATCTATTAATCCAGAGATATTCTTAGCAGGACAAGCTTCAGAGGAAATAATGCATTCTTTAGGCCTGATTACCTACGGAAACTTCTTGTGCCCGTATCGGGTCTTGTCTGCCTCCTGTGTTTCCTGGCTTTCCAGGGAGACTTACTGACCCCTTTCAGGGCCTGTTCTTCACGGGGCTACAGTCTCTGATACCAGGCCAGGCGGTTACCCAGGCTGTGCATTCTCATTTCTGACACTGAATGTAAAGCCAGTAGAGGTGGAGGCTATCTGGAGGCCTAAGTAATTTTAGGATAGATCTGGCCTTGATGAACTCTGGCCTGTATTTAAATGTAAATGAAGACTAACTGGGAGCTCAGAATCTGGGATCCTCTCTTCATTTGCTGCTGTATCTTGCATAAATCACTAAAGACCCCTTGAGCTGTGTTCTGAAGCCCATCTTGCTTACCCTGCTGGTGTTGGTGTTTTTGCTATCTTATTAGCGTATGGTGTCAACAGCTCTGAGTGAACTTGTTTATCTTTATGAAAGGATTGCCTTCAGGGGCCTTCAGAATTGTAAGATAAATGTCTTGTGGCATAGTTGTCACCACTGTCCCTGAATTAAATGACCAGAAGGAGGTAAGTCAAGACAGTAAAAAAATGTGGGGATTTGGAGTTACAGTTTTACTATCGTTACTGAAGGAAGCTGAGGGTCATTCATTTTAGTTATTGATATTGATCAAGTTTATGACTGTGTGCTAAATTGCCATATATATTTAATGCAAATTTTCTCTTTCCTGTAAATTATCAGGTCCATGTTTTTAAAGGCAAACAATATATTTTGTACTAATCCATAGTTCAAAGAGGGCCTGGAGAGGAATAATTCCAAACTGAGGGGCCCCTGCATTTGCACCAGGCTTATTGGCGCAACTCCTGGGCTTGTGCTCTGTGGTCTAGCCTTAACACTGCTCCCAGTGCAAGCACAAGGCCTGTCTTTTACAAGGACCTTGGGTGGTCTTCTTCCTCAGTGCCCCCAGTGCAGTATGTCCACCCTTGACCTTGTCTTCCCTCTCCTGGGTGGGTATGTGTGGGGTATGCTCCTCTTGTCTGGGGCTGTATGTGGGATATGGTGCTCCCACTTCTTGGTGAGTCTCTGTGGGATGTTATCTCAGTACTTTATCCTACCTCACTTATCCAAGTACAGCTGCGCATGGGCTGAGCCTCAAAGACAGCAGAGAGAATTGAATGGATGCCCCCAGTCAGAAGAAAGCACAGCTGGAGGGTGAAAGCATTCTGTGGGTTGCCACCTACCTTGCCAGTTCATGATATGGACACAGGCTGGCCCGTATCTGGCTGCTTTGGTCTCTAGTACATTGTAGCCATTAGCTAATGGCCGGAAAAGCCATCAGCTAATAGCTGGAGTACTTTATGGAGTTAGTTTGCTCAGACCACTGAGGGGGACTCCTCAACGCTAACCTCCTGAGTCTCCCTTTAACAGGTAAAGCAACAGCCATTGCTATGAGATGGTCAGTTTTTTATTCATATTTATTTATAACTTTCATCATCCTTGAAAGGTCAAAATGCTCCATAGCAGACTTAGTCCCTTTGCTCAGTGCTGTAACTGTTCAAACAAAAGGATAGATCTCTTGGCTTTCATCAGAGACCTGGGACCATGGAATAATCAAGATCATTAGTAATTGGGTGAGAGGGGCTCCCCCAGGGATTGAGAACCCAAAACATTCCCATTGGAGGACTCAGTCTAGGAGAGAATGTCAAGTATTTAATTTAACTGTAGGACAGTAGTTCTTCCATCCCAGCTACTCTGTAATGAATCCATAGGCACTTCCATTCTGCTTGCTGGAAGATACTATTTCAAGAGTGACAGCAGCTGTAATATTGCGGACAGGCGGAAGTCACTGACAATGGAGAATGGGTACCTTATACTTCTGGAGCCAGGGGATGACCCAGACTTCAGAGTAGCAACCGAGAGTCTGGAACAAAGAAGGACACCCTAAGAATTGTGCTACCTGTCACAAAAGCCTCCCTCCCTAAAGAGGCTGCCCACTCCACAGAGTTTCCTGTGCCGATGCCTGTGGGCTGTGCTTGTGTGTTTTGTGCACATGTGTGTGCATGCATGTGCATATTTTCATTATTGAGGGGTTCTTTCTTTGCCCTGAGATTTTATTTTAAAAAATTTCTAGGCCTTCTGGCCACAGTGTAGGGAGATACACTGTGCCTCCTCGCACCACCAAAAGGACAACAACAAATTTAAAGACAAAAAACAAAAGAACTGACAGAAAATTGAACTGTATGGAAGTCTGACAGCCAAGGAGTGAAAGAAGAAACATTCATCCAGACCAGTAGGAGAGGCAGAGATGGGCAGCAGGGACAGAGAGGACTCAAGGCAAGGCAGCAGCTGGAAGACCAGGGTGGGTGGTCCCAAATCGCATACGGATAAACCGGGAGGAACAACTGGAGAGTGAGACAGGCCATGCAACCCAGGGCTCCAGTATGGAGAAATAAAGCCTTAAAACCTCTGACTGAAAAAACCTGTGGGGCTTCAGGTGGCAGGAGAAACTCCCAGCCCCACAGGAAAGTTCACTGGAGAGACCCACAGGGTCCTAGAATGTACACAAAACCACCCACCTGGGAATCAGCACCAGAAGGGCCCAGTTTGCTTGTGGGTAGCAGAGGCAGTGACTGAAAGCCAGCACAGAGCTGAACAAGTGGCATTGTTCCCTCTCGGACCCCTCCCTTACATACAGTGCTACAATGCAGTGACCTGGGTTGCCCCGCCCTGAGGAATACCTCAGGCTCCACACATTACTACATAACAAGCATGCCCAGACCAAAAAAAAAAAGGCCCAAATAAAAGAACAGATCAAAGCTCCAGAAAAAAATACAACTAAGCAATGAAGAGATAGCCAACCTATCAGATGCAGAGTTCAAAACACTGGTAATTAGTATGCTCACATGGTTGGCTGAGTATGGTCACAAAATAGAGGAAAAAATGAAGACTATGAAAAGTGAAATAAAGGAAAATGTACAGGGAACCAACAGTGATGGGAAGGAAACCGGGACTCAAATCAATGATTTGGACCAGAAGGAAGAACTAGACATTCAACCACAACAGAATGAATAAACAAGAATTCAAAAAAGAGAGAGAGGCTTAGGAACCTCTGGGACAACTTTAAACATTCCAACATCCAAATCATAGGGATGCCAGATGGAGAAGAGGAAGAACGAGAAATTGAAAACTTATTTGAAAAAATAATGAAGGAGCACTTCCCCAATCTGGCAAAGGAAATAGACTTCCAGGAAGTCCAGGAAGCTCAGACAGTCCCAAAGAAGTTGGACCCAAAGAGGAACACACCAAGGCACATCATAATTACATTACCCAAGATTAAAGATAAGGAGATAATCTTAAAAGCAGCAAAAGAAAAGGAGACAGTTACCTACAAGAGGGCTCCCATAAGCCTATCAGCTGATTTCTCAAAAGAAACCTTGCAGGCAAGACGAGGCTGGCAAGAAGTATTCAAAGTCATGAAAGGCAAGGACCTATATCCAAGATTACTCTATCTAGCAAAGCTATCATTGAGAATGGAAGGCCAGATAAAGTCCTTCGTAGATAAGGTCAAGTTAAAGGAGTTCGTCATCAGCCAGCCCTTATTGTATGAATGTTAAAGGGACTTATCTAAAAAAAAGAAGAAGATAAAAAATATGAACAGTAAAATGACAACAAACTCACAACTATCAACAACCAAACAAAAAAAACAAAAATGAACTAAGCAAACAACTAGAACAGAAACAGAATCATAGAAATGGAGATCACGTGGAGGGTTATCAGCAGGGAGGGGGAGGGGGAGAAACGGGGAGGAAAGCGGTACAGGAAGTAAGTAGCATAAACTGTAGGTACAAAATAGGGGGAGGTTAAGAATAGTATAGGAATTGTAGAAGCCGAAGAACTTACATATAGGAACCATGGACATGAACTAAGGTGGGGGGAATGCCTGTGGGAGGGGGTTTGCAGGGCGGAGGGGAATAAAGGGGGAGGGAATGGGACAACTGTAATAGCATAAGCAATAAAATATATTTTAAGAAGTTTTAAACCTATAGAAAAATTGAAAGAATAATTCAAGAATTTATACTTTTTGCTTATATTTATGAATTATTAAATTTTGCCACATTTGCTTTCTCCTTCTGTGTGTATATACATTTTTAAATTATTTGAAAGTTATTTTATTGCTTAACTTGCCCCTAAATGTACATGTGCCTCTCAGGGTGGAGGGGAGGAGTCCCCCCTCTATGTCTGTTGGGTCCTGTCAGATGCTGCGAAAACTGACCTCAGCTATGATATCTGGAACCATGGGGCCAGAGATGGGATGAAGGACTTTTTCCCAAAGCCCTGGAGAGTGGGTGGGGCTAGGGAAGCAGTGAGGGGTCTGAGGAAGTGAGTCCCCTTTGTTTTACCAGCTTTAAGGTGTAGTTGGTCTGGAAATCACAGTTGTCCAGACTGGAGTGCTCGGTCTTCTTGCAAGTAGTTCTGCCAATTTCCACGTCCAGCATATATTTCAGGCCTTTCACTATCTAAAGAGAGCAGAGGGCAGAGCCTGGTTCAGCTCAGCAGGGATGGCAGCTCCTCCCCCAGCAAGAGGTCGTTGAAGACAGGTGGTGAAGATACCCTGATGACACTTGTCCATGTCCTCTGGAAAGAGGGTGAGTGGTGGAGAGGGAATGTGGAACTTACATGAACTGCAGTGGGAAGAAAGCCTGTAACTGGATCCCAGACCCCTCCCTATTCTCTCCTTTATTCACTCATTTTCTCATTCCTGCTCAGGGACTTAGCTCTTGGTCCTGGGGGCACAACGCATACCCTGTGTCCTGTCTTAGGACATCTACTTTCTGCCCAGGACTTTCCATCGGGCATTATGAGGGTGACAGACTAGGGTTGCCCTGGGGCTCCCCTGGCTTCAGGGTAAAGATGGAGTCCTGACCTGCCACCCCACATCCCTCTCATGCCCTAACCACTCACTGTTGCCTGTCCTGTGTGGCCTTTATGTGGGATGAGTGCAAGCAGGGTATCTGCTGGCTCCCCTTACCATTCCTGGGCATTTTTTTTTTCAGTTTCAAAATAACCCATCTTCACTTGGATGTGGCAACAACTTGGTTCATTCCCCTCATTTGTGATCTCAGAGGAGTTGGAGAAAAAGTCCGCAATTTTCAATCTCAGCCCTACCAAGTACCAAGTGAAATAAAGTCCCCTGGGGGATAATGCACCCCTCCCTCCAAAGGCACTTGGCACAGGGCATCTGGTACTTGTGTTCCTCCTGGAGGCCACAGCCTCACCCAGTCCCTGGGCTGGGTCCTTGGAGTGATGACCCTTGAGCTGTTCCCATGGAGAACCTTATAAAAGCCATCCCCATACCAGACCACTTCCACATGACATATTTCTAATCATAAAAATACACTGCTCTCAAAAGCTTTGCAAAACCCCAAAATAGAATATTATAAAAATCACCTGTAATTGTATGACCCAAAGGTAACCAACCATTAATAGTGTGTAAAATCTGTCAGCATCTTTCCTCCTTCCCTCATCACCACACTCCATGGAAGTGTAGATTTTGTCTAAAGCCAGTTTCCCTCATCTGGGAACTTTCTTTCGAATGGCTGTACAGTATCCCTGGTTTTAGTAGAGGCAGAGACTACTGGGCAGCCACCTCCTAATTGTGCCTTATCATCGTTCTGCACCCCTTATCCCAGGTTGACCCCGTGTTCTTGGGACACAGATGAGCAAGATCTGGCTCTGCCCTGTAGGATCACTTCTAAGAGGGCAAGTACTGAGCTGTGTGACAACTTCACAGGGTGTGACACTGAGGCAAGACAGGAGAAGGAGGGGTTTGCGTGTGGGAAGGGGGTGCATCTTGGGCAAAGTTCCGATGTGAAAGAACAAGTCCCAGGAAGAGAATTTCAAAAGGTCCTGTGGGGCTGTGGTTCTGGTAAGGGGGTGAGGCAAGGGTGGGGCCCTAGGCAGGGGCAGCTTTGGCAGGCGATGCAACAGGCCCCTCCAGGGGGTCAGCATCTTCGTGTTGCCTAGCTTCTTGTTTCTCCCCGCCCCCAGCCTTCAGCATGCCCGCCTCTGGTCCCAGTTCCACCTCTGCCCTCCTCTGTGCTGCTCCTGGTGGCTCTACCCAGGAGAAGTTGGTTTCGGTAAGAGGTGGCTCCAGGACCTTTTGCCCAACTCTGGTAACACTGGTTGGGCCTGTTTGTGGACTAACTGTGGCTGCTACTGCCAGTCTCCTGGCCTGGTCTGTGTTCCTGATGGCCAGGGCACTAGACAGGTGGGCCCCTGGTAGGATAGGAGACTCTGCAGCCTGGCCTTCCAGCCCTGAAATGCTGTGTGCCAAAACCCAGACCCTCACCTGGACCAGAGCTCTGCTGACATGGGACTCCTTGAACAAGAAGATGTCATTTGAGCAGTTGTTGAACCTTTCAACACTGTATCTGGCTGCTTTGAGGACTCCTGGGTTGTTGGTCTTGATTGTTTTGGGAAAACCTGGCTTCACATCTGAGTTAAAGGTCTGGGAACAAAAATCTGAAAGAAATGGAACCAGACAAAAACTCTGTTAGTGGAGCCCTAATTTCCAGTGTCACACACCTCATACCTTGGTGCTTAGTGCTCTTCTCTGCTCCCTTCTCAGGGCCTTAGCCTGTCTAGCTCCTCGCTCATCTGCCCTTCTCTCAACAGTTTATCCTCCCCTCATCCATCCACCCTCCACTCTCCTGTGCACCCTCTCTAGCCCATCAAGCCTTCACCTCACAGTGCAATTCTTTTGCATCCCCTGGTTGTCTGTACTGAAAGCCGTGCAGACAACCAGGACCAGGCAAGGTGGGTGGTACAATGATGGATAAGATATAGTTCCTATCCTTCCCACACCCTCCTTCAGAACCCAGAGTGATTTCCAATGTGTGTTAAAGAAAACCTGAACATACCTAAAGGTGGCAGAGGCTCTGGACAGAATGTAGCCTCAGGGTTTTAGGAGAAGTTGCTCCAGTTGGTCTTCAATGACAACATCTGGCCCTGATCCCTCAGCTGGTCCCCAATAAGTGGATCATGAGAAAGTGTCCAAAGCCTGGTCTTGCCTTCTCACTTGTAAGGAGGCTGCTGCTATCCTCTGCCAAGGGTCACTTGTTAGAACCTGCACAGCTTCCAGACCACACTCCCAGGGGCCCCTGTGCCCTAGGCAGTTCCATAGCACCTGGTACTCTTCACATGCTGCTTTCATGCTGCTTCCTTCTGCACTGTTTTGGGTACAAATATGAAGACAGGGCCAGGCCTGGGTGACTTCATCCCACACAGCTCCTCCTGGAATTGGCATGTGGTAGCAGTATGGAGACCTGGATTTCTTCTACCCTTCCATGGTCTTCCTGTCCTGAGGAGGCCCATATTTGGATAAAAGATGGAGGAAGCAACATGAGGGTCTCCACCTACCATCACATACTTCCGCCTCTGACAACGAGGCAGAACCAAGGACCCAGTACACCTTCTCTGCTCTCCACATCCCCCTCTCCCAGTTCCCACAGCAGCAGAGCCCAGGTGGACACAAAGCCCCTCCCTAAAGGAGAATCTAACTTCACTCTTTTGTTTAGCTCCCCATGGGCTGAGCCCTCCTCAACCTGAAGGTGCAGGGGGCACAGAAGCTTGTGTTTGCTGGGGCTCATGTTCCACAAATAAACAGGCAGAAATTGTGCAAGGGGTTGTCTGCAGGGATGCAGGGTCTGGCTGCACGATCTACACAGATCCGAATGGAGGGCCTGAGAGCCAGCTGTGGGCCATGAGCAGAGGTCTTTCAGGGCTCAGGGGTCCAAGTGGTTGAAGTGAGGAGGGCACAGGGAGAAGTGCTGAGAGGTAAGGCTGACTTGATGTGAGTGTGCTAACTTAGGTTATGAACATTGGATTTTATTTTGAAGAAAATAGGAATGTAAAAAATCCATAGGCTATGTGAATTGCAGTAAGTAAACATGGCCTTTTCTGTTTGGTGGGCTCATGGGTGAATTTGTCAATTTTACTACAAGGGTCATATACTACTTGTGTATCAAAATAACAAAAAGCTTAATTTTTGGGGGGGAATCTAAATAAACTGGGGGGTCAGGAGAGTGGGAAGAGGGTTTTTAGGTCTATGAACTGCTTCTCTTTACTAAGACTTTCCCCCAGATTTTCCTGAGATGCTAGCATGCCAGACATGACCCAGAGCTGAGCTGTCCCACAAGGCTGGCACTGACCCAGTCAATGATTTTATTCCATTAACTAAATTAATGAAATGTAAAGTTCAGCTTTTTGGTGGCACAACTGGTGTCAGATGCTCTGTATAGCCACACGTGGCAGTGACTGCCATCTGGACTGGTGCAGACAGGGACTGTGTCCTTACAGAGGCAGTGCGTTTAGCATGCAGCAGAGGTGCCCAAGCAACAGGAAGTAGAGATGTGGTGTGAGGGCAGCAGCGGTGCTAACCAGACAAGCTTCCACCTTAGAGATTCCTGCTGCCCTGTGCTCCCCCACTCTCTCCACACAGACATGTCTTGCTGAAATTGGAGACACCTAGGTGTATTTGGGTTATAGACATGTTCTGTCTGAGAAGATAATGGTGGCAAGGGATGTGGGCTTTTGGGGGAGTCAGTACCAGGTGATTCCCTGGGTTGTAAAAAAAATCAAAACTTAGGAAAACAGCAGCATGTATTTGGCAGAGCTTGGGAGAAGCATTATTCCAAGGAGTACCCCACTCATGGGAACTGACAGAAGGGGGTTGAGAGAAGTACCTTTTACCTTGTGTTGGGGGTTAGATAGGGCCAGTGGGCTCGCAAGGCTAGGGGAACTGTAAACCTGAAACACTGGAGGATTTGTGCCTAGCAGGATGGTACCCCATGCAGCTGTGTGCTAGCTATGGCCTGCCTGTAAGGCTGTGCCTGAAAGCCCAGGGAAGGAGCCCTTGTTGGGGGAAGGGAGCATTATAACTGGGCAGGAAAGTCTCTGAAAGAGACTTTCCGTATGGTCCTGGGCTAGAGTTGGTAAAGCATGTTGGAATATATCCCATGGGACTAGCATGGGTTACACTGGTAATAAGCGGGGGCCAGAAGCTCAGCTCAGCGGGGAGGTCTTGCTCAGGGTGTCAGCGATCTCATCAACTTAAAATAAGAGGTCCAAGAGGAGGCTATTTCCAATGCCAGCTCAGGTTTTAGGCAGTGGGACCTGAATGCCTGATTAGATGGCGTACACCTGAGATACCCACTGACTGAGAACTAGGATGGCTGGGCATCTGTGTAGCTGGTTCCATACAGCCCGCCTGCAGGGTTTCCTCTCCTCTGTGGGTGGTGCAGTGGAAGGAGGCTGAGAGTGGGAGGATAGGGTGTGGGTCTGTGTAAGTTCCATTACCCTGGGGGGTGTCCCGCTGTCTTTGGAAGACCCACACTGCCTGACGAAGCGGACTCTGGCCAGTGAGGCTTCCCCAACTGGTTCCCTGGGGCCAAAGACAAATGTCAAGACTAAGTTCATTATTCCTCTGCAGGGCTCCCTATGCTTTAGCAGCCCAAAGGACATGGTCCTTCCCAACAGAGGATTATGGCCATCTGTTGGTCCAAGGTTTTTCCAGAGCTTTGTCCCCTACAAATGTCCTCTAGATTATCCTTTGCAATAACCAGCCCTTAAATGACATCCTCACAGAAGATAGGCTGAAACCTTCACTTGAGGTGTCTGAAGCAATGAAAACGGCTTCAGTCCCTTAAGTGCCAGGAGCTGGGTTGATCAGGCAGTGTCAGGCCCAGAAACCTTCACCTCCCAGTCTCTCCACGTGGCTTTGACTCAGGTGGTGATGGAGGTCTTCTGACGCCCTTGCGTGCTGTTGTTAACATGGCTGGGAGGACTACTCCTGGGGTACCTGTGCTTATTGACCATAGGAAAATTGGTGTGGATTTCAGTTTTAACCAAAAACTGTTTTGGAAAACAGCTTGGTTTCTACTCATCACTGAAGTCTACACAGCACAGAAAGAAAAAAGTCCCTTTCTTTCAAATTTCTCATTATTACATGGTCTCCCATCCCCTACTGTGGATTAATATATTTATTGCTCTGTAAAATTACATTTATTGCTTTTTCTGATTATAAGCTTACTTATTTTGGGTAGGAAATTTGAAAAATACAGAACAGTTTAACAAAAATATTAGAAATCATTCTCAATATCTCTAGGTTAGCCACTGTTCTCTGTTTTTTAAATAAAATGGATTATATTTAATTTTGTTTGAGTTTAGCAGAATTAAAACAATGAAGTGAAGTTAGGTGAAGCTGAATCTCAGATGAATGTGATATTACTTCCTAAGTGATTTTGGTCAAGTTACAAAAAAGTTATGAAATATTGTGAAGTTGCTTTATTTTTATTTAACAACATGTTTTTCAAAGTGTTGGTTTCATGTCAGCCCAGAGGTCCGAACGAACAGTAAAAGCTCCATTGTTAATTTTTTTAAAAAAAGTTGAAAAGTCAAACCTATTTTTAGGATGTTTCAAGATAAATTAACAGGGAAGGGCTGATCATGAAGAAAAATATCACAAAGAGCTGACTCCCCTTCAGGGAAGAAAACAAACAGGTACTGAGAACATGGCAAAGTCCCTGGGCCCTAACCCAGGAGTTAGCCCCTCCCTGTCCACTGTCCCCTGGAGTGGGGTTTGCAGTTTGTGCAGGGAAGCTGAAGTCTGGGGGAGCAGGAGAAGCCGGCTCTGCAATCACTTCTCACACCTCTGCAGGGGTGGTGTTTGCATCCCCATCTTACAAGTGAAGAAACTGAGGCCTCAGGAGTGCAAGGCAGTTTTAAATCCAGATTTGACTAATTCTAAAGACCATGATCTTTTTTTTGTCATTCAAGAAGTATTTTTTGGCAGCTGTTATGGACAATGCCAAGGTGACTCCGATACTAGGGAGTCTACAGTACGAGAAGGAAGGCAGCATGCAGGCCTGGGCTGGGCAGGTTCTAGGAGGGTGACTGTAACCAGCCAGTAAAGAGCGTGCTGAGGGAGGGGAGCTGAGGGTGAGGAGACCAGTGAGAAAGGGGTAGCAGGAAATAACCTAGGTGAGGAAGAGAGAGAGCTGAGTGTGAAGGCAGAACTGACAGCACTCAGTGCTGGAGTGGCACTGTGATGGCCTGGGTGACATGCACTGAAAGGACAATTGGGAGAGGAGCAAGTGGTATGAAGAAACAAAACGTTCTTCTGCAAAGGACCTGGGGGCAAACTGTGCACAGTTGGAAAGAAGTGAAGTTTTTCCAAATGAGGGGCAACTCCCCCATTGCCTCCACACCAGCCCAGAGAATAAATACATCAAGGCCCAGGGGTTAGACATGCGGTGTTGTACCAGGCCCTGGGGACCCAAGCCACACACAGCCTCGTCTACAGTCAGGTGGGAAGTGAGGTCGAAAGCACCCAGAAAGGAGAGAAGATGAGGGAATTTGCTCCCCACTATGGCTCTGCCAGACCAGGAGCAGGACACTCCACAAAGGACTCCCTATGTCTCATAGAAAACAAATTGCTCTTTGGCTGGTCTTGAAAATAATGACTCTAATTACAGGAGATCAAGGGGTGAGGAGGTGCTGCTGAGGGAGAGGCATCCCCACCCCAGCAGGATCTCTCTCCTGTGGGGCTGGGGGACATGGAGAGGACATCAGGATGACCAAGGGTGGTCTGGCTACTGAGCAGAGTATGCTGTGCTTGTGATCCAGGTGCCACCCTCAGGGCATACAGTATAATGGGAGGGACAAGCACAATGTGCAGATAGAAAATGCTAAAATACTTGGGAGAGGACAGCTGTGTTCCAGCCCTTAGAGCATTAGCATGTAGCCAGCTGCCCTGGCCAGGTGGCTCAGTCAGTTGGTTGAGTTGTCCAGTGCACCAGAAGATTGCAGGTTTGATCCCTGGTCAGGGCATATACCTAAGTTGCAGGTTCAAACCAGAGGCAACCAACTGATCAATGTTTTTCTCTCTCTCTCACCCTCCCTTCCTCTCTCTCTAAAAATCAATAAACATATCCTCGGATGAGGATTAAGAAAAAAAGGATGCAGCCAGCTTTCTACCCCTGGGTGTGGACTCCTGCCTGGAGCAGTGCAGATAGTGTTCTCAGAACAGTCCCTGGAGAGTTGGCACTGAGACCCAACATGTGGGTAGGAACCAGCCACATAGTGCAGAGACGCAGACCTTCCCTTCCTGCCTGTGAACAGCTCAGCCTTGCTGCAGGAACTGAGACAAATAGGGGTGCCCCTCAGGCTCTGGGCTGTGCCAGGCCTGCACCAGTGGATCCCTGGGCCATCCTCTCTGTACAGTCACCCTCGTCTCTCCAACCTTCCATGCATCAAAGATAACCAGAGGTCTCCTCTCTGTGGCTATCAAAATGGGAAGCAAAGCTGAATTCAGGGAAACATTCTGATGTTTCTCACTTAAAAATGTGATTTTTCTATACAAATCACAAATGATTCTTATTCCAGCATCCTGTTCCTGTTGCATCCCCACACCCACTTCAGAACTGTGACACTAAACCTGGATTTACTTTTAGTGGGCGGAGCTCTGCAGGCCACACCCATGAGTGCTGCCCCATCCTTTGTGAGCCCAGCACTTCATTTATAGGCCTGCTGGTGTGTGTTGGACAACTAAGAGTTTCAATCAAATCCACAGGTGAACAGGTGATACCACAGCTTGGGGACACTGTCAGTAACCAGAGTGTTAGTTGTAGCAACTGTTAACTGTTTCTAGACAGATTAAAGAGGGTTTAATCTGTCCTTGAGTTACCATGAACATATAGGCAAATGCCCCATAAGAGGTATGGGACAAGGACTTACTGACAAAGATCAGTTGGTAAAATAATCCAGTAGTGAGTATTTTTGGTAAACAACCCTTAATTTACTTTTCTGAGAAACTAAGACAAACTGGATGTATGTCCAGTGCAGGGCACCAGAACCTGGGACACTGGCCACGTATCCACATCCTGAAGCCATATGTAAGTCCAGACCCTTTGGAGAGAGCTCCTGTCCCCTTGGGCCTGTTCACCCTGTATGCTGTCGCAAAGGGAGTTCTCGAGAGGCTGGGGTTCCCCACCACCCTCCTCTTTCAGGAGTATTCTAGGTATGGCCTGGGAGATAGAGGGAATGCCATCATGTAAGACCGTGCCTGAGAAGAGAACCCCAGGGTACTCAAGAGTCAAATGCTGGCAGTCCATGCTGGTGTCCTCCCTGTCTGACCTGGGGTGGTTTCCCCCAGGTGGCTGCTTGGGCTTCCCCTTCCAAAATCATGGAGCCCTTTTGGGCAGGATGCTGTGTCCTTTGGGGAAGTTACCCCCATAGATCCCCTGCTCCTGAAGCTCATAGTCTGGAGGTCTGGACCTAAGGACTGGGTTCATGGGTCATGACTGTCAGGCTCAGCGGTGCTAGTGTCTACTCTCTGCTTACCTGGAGATGACATCCTGAGCCTTGCACCCCACTGCTTCTCTCATATGACACCAAAATTTGGTGAGTCTGTATTGTTGCCATTAATTCCATGGGTTCCCCTACCCGCTGTGTTCTGATGGCTTCGAGCAATGAATAGACTTAATTCTTTTGAGGGTACATGTGTTCCTTTGACATAAATAGGACGCTGGTTAATCCTGGCCTAACTCACTGGGACATACCCAGGGTTTGAATCCCAGCCCTGCCTCTCATTGGCTGTGTAACCTTTGCCAAGCTGCTTAACCTCTCTGAACCTCTTATGTCCTCACGTGTAAAATGGGGATGCCGATGGCACCAACCTCACAGGGTAGTGGTGAGAATATACAAGATGTTACAGATAAAGATGTTACCAATAAATGATATGCAACAGTGTAAATATAATCAAGTTTTATATCAAATATGCAAGATGGCTACAGTGGGGGTCCCTGAGAACAAATTGGCATCCTCCGTTGGAAAAAAACTTCAAGACGCAGAGTGGGCCCAAACACAGCCTGCAGTAGTTCCCAGGGCTCTTTCCCCGGATGCGGGGGCAGTGTGGTGTCTTCTTTACTGAAGGTAGTCTTTGAGTGTGACAGGTGCTCCCAGCTCTTGATACTAGTAACTGAGGACTAATGTCACCTTGCATGTGGAAGGAGTGATGGCTGCTGTACCCTTGCCCAGGTGGCCCTGAAATGAGAAGATGGACCGTTGCCGCCTTTGCTGGGAGATTAGGGGTGGAGCAGAGTGTGACGTGGTGGCCAAATGGAGTTTCCCAGGAGAGCTAACAGGTTGAGAAAGAAGGGCTTTTCATTTTCCCTAAGTTCTGCAGGGCTGGGGTTGGGGGAGAGTTACTGGGGGCTCTGTATTTAGATTAGTGCAGTTTAGTGCTTAGGCATAGGGAGAAGCCAGATGCCCAGATGGTGCCACCCTAGGGTCCCTGTCAACCCCTCCTCCTCACCACAGAAAGGCTCTGGAATCTGTTCACTGAAGGTGAAGGGGAGGCTGTGGGAGCCACGGGGCCAGGGAGACAGTGGGTAGAGGAGAGAATCAAGCCTGGGGCTGAGTTCCCATTTCTGTTCCACACCAGAGAGAGGAGTCTTCAAGCCCCTCATTCAGAGGCCCTAATCTGTCAAGTGAAGGAAGCACCTGAAAGGATTGAAGCTAGGGTAGGATGGGGTGGGGTGGTATGACATGGGGGCTGCTAGGATCGGACAGACTCAGGAGCAGTCTAGAGCGGGCAACTGCAAGCACCCCAGACTCAGTGAGTGTGGGGATTCTTTCCACATGCGTGTTAACACATAATCATGAGAATTTACGCGTTTTGAGCGCAGCTCCGTGTAATTGCCGTGTAGGCAAGTGTGGATCATGTCTGTGGAATGGGAATTCTCTAATAGGAATTTGGCAAAGATATATCTTAAAAATTTCTGGCTTGCTGACCCCTGCATATTATATTAACCTGGTCCTGTCTGCCACCGGACCCGAATTTACATCCTAATGCCCTGCTAATGAGTAAAACTATGCCTGTTCTGCTTAATCCCATGAATAATCAATCCAATGTAAATGTGTCCTAATGCCTCTAATAAAAGCCCCGGCTAAGCGACTCACGAGGTCTTTTTCCCGAGATGGAGGTGGTAGAAAAGACCTGTGGCTGCCGGATTCTCATCTCCAAGCGTGCCTCTGGGTAAGACTGATTCACGTGATCGGGGTGGTCCCCCCACGGATTTTGCGGGTCGAAATCCACGACAAATGGTGCCCAATGTGGGGCCAAACAGGCCCTTGAGGCAAAAGGACCGTACCCCCCACTTCAAGGTGGAGGTTGCGCGTAATAGTTCCGGTGAATAGGAGCCCGACGGCCAAAAGAGAGTCGTCTGGAGTGGGATAGGGGTAAGAACCGGTACGAAAAACGTTTTTGGCCACGATAAAATTTAAAAAACGTCTCCACACAAATCCTAAGGAGAGGATTCTGTGTCGCTGGTAATATAAGGTTTAATTCATTCAGCATATGCTTGGTGGAAGAGACTAGGAAGTTCTAACCCTGCTAGTTTGCCACTTATCAGCAAAAGCCCATCCGCGAGGCTTGCCCTGCGCAACTAGCCCCTTTGTTAACAAAAGTCCTGCGCGCACAACTCGGACTCGGCGCCAGCCGGCCTGACGGGAGCGAGGGGCGGGGCGCGGAACCCCTCGCTGCCGCCCCAGGCCACGTTCGGTGCAAGGCAGGGGAAAAAAATTGGGCTCCCTGGGGGCGGGGAAGACACCGTGGCGCACCCTTAAAATATAGCCTTCTTCGCGGGATGGCAAGAGACGCCGGCGCGCGTGCGCTGAGCCGCGGGGTGTGGTAGACCGCGGGGGCCTCCGGAAAGCAGTGCTCCCTGGGACCACCCTCCCATCCCCTGCTCGCGCATCCCCGGTCCGCAGCGCGCGGGGTGGGGAAGGATAGAGAAAAAGAACAGCAAAGCAAAGGAAATGGCAACTTAGGAGGTCCCATCACGAGAGAGAAAGCAGTAACTTAAAAAATCCATAGCTTAAAAAATCCACTTCTTTGTCTCCCAAGCCAATTTTCTCACAATAATTAGCCCTGGCTAAGCCTCGGAGACTCTCTCACTATCCCAGGTCCACACGCTGTGCGGAAAAGAAAGAGAAAGGGCCTCATTTCTTTTTCATCTCTTTTAACAAAGAAAAGCTGGGAAACCTTAACCTAGCACGTGCATAGGAAAGTAGCCCCATTCGGACTGCCCCCTGCCTACAATTAAGATGGCCGCACAAGCAAGAACTACAATACCCAGAAGCCATGTCCAATGACATCACAAGGACACGCCTCTGAGGTGGAACGGAGAGGCCCAGCACCGGCTTCTCTCCGTGGCAACAGCCGGCTTCCGGTTTTGTCGGCACACCTCCACAGAATGAGTCAGCTAGGAGTTGTGAAACCAATCAGGCTTCCCCCATCTCTCAAAATTCACCCTAATCTCTGCATTTAACCCCCCAAAGAAAATTGTATCCTTAGGTAATTTGAAAAATAGATGTTACTATTATTTTTAAGTGCTTAATAATCTAAGATAAACTTTTAAAAATTGTAATTGTTTTTAACCTAATTCAGATTCTTAAAAATACTAAATGTTTTCCTAATATAGGAAATGTCTGTATTTAATTAAATATATGTTAGGTAAAAATTAAAAATGACATCAAGTAGCAAAAAATAACATTCTAAAGCTACCAATTATAATATAATTTACAAATTCATTATCATGCTGCCACCTTAGGTTTTTTTTTATTTTTTTTATTTTTTAATATTTTCTTAGTTCCTTTTCTTTTTTTTTTCAAATATCTTATTTTTATTTATTTTTTTTTTAGAGAGAGGGGAAGGGAGAGAGAAAGAGAGGGAGAGAAACAGCAATGTATGGTTGCCTCTCACATGGCCCTCATGGGGACCTGGCCCGCAACCCAGGCATGTGCCCTGACTGGGAATCGAACCGGGACTGCTAGGTTCCCAGCCCGCGCTCAATCCACTGCGCTACACCAGCCAGGGCTCCACCTTAGTTTTAAAGGACTCACATTAGTTAAAGGCAAATAAAGCACCATGCAGCACAATTGTTTTTAATCAAAATCAAAGTGATACAGTCTTTAATAATAATTATGGTTTAATATATCACCTCTATTCCTTGTCTATTTAAAGCAGTCACACCTAATGCTGGGTTTTTAATAAATAAGCCTCAAGATCTCCCAGAAATCAACTTTACACCTAAATCAGTACTAAAATAAAAAAATATGTAGAAGTCACCATCCTTTCTAAAATAAATACACAGATGTTAAATACAAGTTTGTATGTATTTAAAGTTTACAATCATGTTTCTAAGTAACCTCTGAGTTTATTATTAAAATTAAGAAATAAAATATTAAAAAAGCATATAGCAGATAAATAAAACCTGCATTAATAAACAGTAGTGCTATTTTAATACTACATAATTATAAAAATTATATTAATACCTTATAGCAAGATGTATGTTGTAATAAAGTTCAGATAGATTGTGGATAGTCAGTGAAGAAAGAATTAAAATAGAGGAAGAAAAGAAAGTTTAGGACTGTAGGGAAAGAGGGTAGGAGGAAGTGAAAGCAAAGAATTAGACAGAGGTTGGCATATTTGCCAGGTAGTGTAAGATAGGATTGAAGGTAAGACTGTAAATTGTATATATTAAGTTATGAAATGAAATTAGAAAGGAAAAGGCTTAACGGGCATCCAAGTTAGAAAGAAAATGTTTGCCTGGCCGTTTCATCTACCACTCAGGATTGTCTCTTAATAAAAAATTCTAGGCTGAAGGTAAAAATTTGAATAATACCTTCCTAAGTACCCAGTATAACAGATGTTTATAGTAAACTGATATTTCTTTATAGAATTAAGCTTTAAAATGCTAATTTGTTTAAATTTTATTTTTGTTTCAAGGCATTTTCACTAAGCCTCTAACAAAAGAAATAAAATCTAATATTATTCTGTATTGCTTATAATCTGTTCCCACAGTCTACTCCAAAGTCATTTCCAATTATTCTTCTCAAATAATTAGAAAACTCAAAAGGAATGTGTATGTTTTCAATCTAATTCCTCCTTGTGCCAAAGCCGTGACCTTTTTATTATAAAAATGAAATATAGGTGTACAGTCTTCCAGAAAAAACCAGCCATTTTTTGCAGAAAACGTAACACCAATTTTTAACTCAGTTATTGGGGAGACTGTCTACCTCCCCATAATAAAAAAATTGGCTAATGAAGGTCACGAGGGGCCCTTGGCGGGTAGGTGCTTCACCAGAGGAATGCGTCAACTCCTGAAAACAGTTCACAAGACTATGGGGGCCTGGCCGGTTCTTCCACAGACCCCCCTCACTAGAAGGTCAGCAAAAATGGTAATTGTCAAAAGTTTGCTTTTAATCTTCCATCAAAAATTCTTAAACAACCATATCAAAAATAACAGTAAAAATTTTTTGCCTCATAGAATAAAAAGGGGCCCCACGTTATAAAGATACCGAAAAGGTTTTAAACATCAAGATTGATATCTCTCCAAAATATATTTACAGGCAAATATGCATTATCACTTTTAAGCAAATATTCATGTTTAATAGCCTCATTTTTCTTTAATACTTGAAATAGAGAAAGCTAAAACACTTCATGTTTAATCTGTTAAACCTGCTGTGAAAGCCATAACTTGGAAGTGTTTTCTAAATAAACTGTGGGAATCCAGGATTTATAATTTTTTAATCTAAACTTAAACTTTACAGTAGAAAGAGGCCAGGTGTAGGTTTGATTTCGGGGAAGGAGATGTCTCTATGTTTTTTCCACAGAATACACAGGACCCCCTGGCTGCCCCAGGAAGCCACTGGCAGCCTGTCTCCGGTCTCCCGGCTGAAGGAAAAGAAAACTCCCAAATCACCGCATTGCCAAATCTCCTCACATCACTAAGACCCCTACTTTGGGTCGAGTAATAACACTCACCAGCCAAATAATTATTATCTTACTTACTGTCTTTAAGGAAATCTTATTCAACTTATAGTTTATTCTATTTAACTAATAAAAGTACATTCTCTGGCAATCTGGGTGCCAGATTCTAGCCAATAATAATACTATTATCTCAATATTCTCTCTATACTGTCTATAATTCTCTATAATTTTAATAAGTATGATATACTAGACTTCATACAATATAAACTTCAAATTTATTCCTACAATTTACAGTTAAAAATTTAGGAATTATTCTGATGTTATAATCTAGTTATTAATCTGCTCCTCAAAATTATCTTTTAAGGAGTAACCCAAAACTTAAGTAGGAAATATAATTAATATAATATATAAGAATATTTTCTAAAATATCATGCAATTTATTCATTATGATTTTTAAAACATAATGTGTTAATCTTGGACAGAATTGCTAAAATCTTGTTTGTATCCCAAATTTATATAGAGTGATATCTGTAATATTGTTCAATACTAGGTATCTACCACAACAACTTTTCCCACATAAATATATAAATCTAATATCTGCTCACTAACTTTGCCAGGGCTGAAATGTTTTTTAATAATAAATAAAAATAAAACATAAACACGGGTCTTATATGCAAAACTGATCATTTTGCATAAAACACCCAGGTTGTTCTTAAAATCTATAACTGATCTCTCAAGAAAAACCGGCCAATTTTCAGAGAGAATAAATTACTAAAGCCCTTGGCATGTATTCATCTTTAACCAGAATTCCTTACAAACTTTAAACCCTATTTAATATAAGAAAAAAGAGGGAGAAGGTCAGAATATCTCTCCCAAAGATTTAAACAGGACTTTTTTACAATTTAAATAATTTTTTGATTCGCAATATTAGTCCAAGCAATCACCCCATTCAATTCAAGTCCCTAGCCCCACACCTTAGCTAGGAAGAGAAGGGTCTGTTTCTGTTTTTTCCACAGAAAAATCTCCAAAACTGCTGTGGACAAGAAAAACTGCTGTAACAGAAGAAAGACTTCCCTAGCAGCAACCTAATTTCTCATCATCAAAAGGGAATCTACTAATCCAGGATTCTCCAAGCTACACATCAAATATCCTTACTACTAATCTAAAAGGACAAATTGATAGACTGCAATTGGAATTACATCAGCAATTACAGGACTCCAACACCTGTTTAAACAGAAAGTATTTGAAGGCCTCTGTGACCATGTCGGCTGACTAAATCCCCAGACTTAATTTAATCATTTCAATCTGAAAAATATAGGTCTTCACAGCCACTAATTGTTTCAAAAGGAGGTATCTAAAAACCCTCTGGGACAATTTCAACAGACTTCCCCCTAAAACTTAATTTAATAATTTTAATCTGAAAATATGGGTCTTCATAGCCACTTGTTGTTTACTAATTATGTTTATAATCTGTATGCTTTGATACATTTGTAAACTATTCTCCCAAGGTTGTAAAAGGGACCAGCAAGTAGCAAATCTTATTAAGCCAATCCAGCTTCTAAATTCTCGTAAGAAAAACAAGGGGAGATATAATAATTCTTTTCACACGCATGAAGAATCATAGCCCCGGGAAATCACGCGTGTCAGAGCGCAGCTCCGCGTGACTCCTGTGTGGGCTGGCGTGATCCATGCCTGTAGAAAAGGGTTTCATAAGGAAAGAGGGGGAGATGTGGGGATTCTTTCCACATGCATGTTAACACATAATCATGAGAATTTACACGTTTTGAGCGCAGCTCCGTGTAATTGCCGTGTAGGCAAGTGTGGATCATGTCTGTGGAATGGGAATTCTCTAATAGGAATTTGGCAAAGATATATCTTAAAAAATTCTGGCTTGCTGACCCCTGCATATTATATTAACCTGGTCCTGTCTGCCACCGGACCCGAATTTACATCCTAATGCCCTGCTAATGAGTAAAACTATGCCTGTTCTGCTTAATCCCATGAATAATCAATCCAATGTAAATGTGTCCTAATGCCTCTAATAAAAGCCCTGGCTAAGCGACCCATGAGGTCTTCTTCCCGAGATGGAGGTGGTAGAAAAGACCCATGGCTGCCGGATTCTCATCTCCAAGCGTGCCTCTGGGTAAGATTGATTCACGCGATCAGGGTGGTCCCCCCACGGATTTTGCAGGTTGAAATCCGTGACAAGTGAGAGTGCCATCTGTGTCCACCACAGTCAAACCTCTCCAGGGCCTAAGAGGGATGGGTTAATTTATCCATTTCATGGGTCATGAGGCTGATGCTAGGGAGGCTCCAGGCTCCAAAGCTACTAAGCTCAGGGAGTCTGTGTGTCCTATGGCTTTCTGTATGTGAGTGTGGACTCTGGACCCTTCATCTGGGTCTTGGTGGCAGACTGCAGGTCTAACAAGAGAGGGTCCAGGCTGGCTAAGAGTGGCTTTGGCAGGTAAAGGCAGGAGCGGCTGTGAACAGGGGAGTGTATTGGAGAGGGCTCTGTTCAGTATGGAATACCAGCAGAGGGTCGGTAATCCTACTGGTGAAAGGGCAGTAATAGTTGGGTAAGGATTCCCCATCCAATCCTGGTATTGTCCCTGCTTTGTTAGGGTAGGAAGCTGAGGCAGGCAGAAAGAACACAGCAAATAATTGCCAGTAATATAAATAATTAAATCTCAGTACAGTTGAGAAGGCAGGTGTCACATCCTCAGAAGCCCATTCACTAAGGTTTGAGGAGTATGCTTCTCTGGTCTGAGCATCTCATTTCTTCCCCTGGCTAGTTCCCCTGCTAGGGGCACTAGTGGGGCACAGGAAGACATTGGCATCCAATCAGGACAGGACGTGCTGGGAAGGGGCTGCGTGGTCAGAGCTTCACTGTGTGAGCTAAGAACAAAACTCCAGGAGAGGGCTGAGGTAGAGTATCCTGTCCTTGTAGTCCGAGTGCAGCACCCACCTGAGATGGTCCATGGGCCTGAGACAATGTTACCATGATGATGTGACCCCTACACAGACTAAGAGGCTCTGAGGCTGTTCCCTTGTCATTGGTCCTGCCTGAACACCCTCCACCTGGTCCCTTGTGGCCCGGCTCCAGCCCCCTTCCAAAGAGAGAGGAGGGCAGAAACCAGCCACTGTATAGGCACTGCTCCTGCTCCCACTCCCACTCCCTGGGCAGTGGCTGTGGGACTTGAGCAGGTCATGTCAGTTCTCCAGCACCACTTCCTTATTGGTTAAAGGAGGTGGGAAAGGGGCCCTCTAGATCTTCACCAGCATCCACGGCCTATGATTCTGGTGCTAGGAAAGCATCTCCAGCCCCACAAGTATGTGTGTAGGGGGGTGGTATGCAGGAGGAGTCTGGGTGTAGGTGCTCACTGGCTGTGTGACTTGAGGAAGTAAACTACCCTAGCTGTGCCTCAGTTTCCAGACACAAAGGCTATGTTGACCTTCTTCCCTTTCCCTCCAGTGCTGGCCTGGCAGGAAGCATGACAATGTCTGATCAACAAGGTCCCTAATGCCAAGTCACAGGATAGCAGCCAGCAGGCAGAAGTGACCAGCCCTAAGATAGAAACCGCTTAATCACACCCATTCTTGTGCTCCATCCCTCTCCGAGGAAGGTCTTCAGGCCACTGCGGTGATGCTGGAGCAGAAGCGGGGAACAGAAGTACCTTCCCTGGACTGCAAGCAGCACTCAGACTCTCATTCCTGAAGCCCTGGAAGGCAGCTGCCACCAGCACTGGGGGTCTTGGTGCCCCGCCACTGCATGGTCTGCTGAGGTTGCCCAACTAGAACTATGTTTCATAAACCCCCGGAATGAGGGAGGAGCCAACGGCATGCCGGCTCCCTCCGGCAATCTTGGGATCCCACAGAATGGAGGGAGATCCTCTTACCTGGGGACAGGTCCACCATGGTGCTTAAGACGAGGCTGCAGAAGGCAAGCAGCGCCCAGGCCGGCTGCATGGCTGCGTGGAAGGCGGTGCTGGCTGTGCGCCGCAGGTGCAGTGCTAGGGACCGTGGTGGTGGTCGAGGGGGAGAGGTTCTGCAAACTGCCCTGGCCTGGGTGAGGGCTGCCTGCCTTGTTACAGGGCAGATGGTGGTGGTTTCTTGCTAAATCATTTTGACCAGAAGCTCTTCAACTTCACGTCTATAGGCTACACAGCCAACCACTTCCTTTATTCAAGTTTCCAAAGTGCGATTCTTTACAAGGGGAGGAGGAAGAGAATAAATGAAACATGTGAGCAAAACTGCTGTGATCTTCTACCCTCAAAACACAGGGAAGAGATATTGCCTTTAAAAAAAAACATTAACAAGGATTTTCAGAAGCAGAATCACTTTGATATCCTTAAGCCATACTTTTCAGGTCCAAGACTCCAGTTTTCTGAGGTTTTGAGTGGGCCCCACAGGAGACTCTCTGCCTAGTGGTGTGAGTGGCCACCACCCCCACCTAGACACAAGCAAGAAACGGTGAAGAGTGCAGTTTCAGTAGGTGAACGTGGTCAGGGCACGTGCTGCCTCTGGTGATCTCTGCACCTAGAATCGGTAAAGGAGCAGTGTTTGCTGATTGATGGATCATGGCCCATCTTTGGCTCAAAGTTGGTGAAGAAGAAGAAAGAACGCATGTGGCCCAGAGGTTCTAGCCACCAGCAGAGTGACTGTTTATGTGCTAGCTCAGCCATTAGAAGTGAGCCTCTGGAGCCAAATGGCCCAAGTTTGTTTAAACCCAGCTTTGACTGTTACCTGGGTGACCTTAGATGTGGGACAGCCTCTATGCTTCAATTTCCTCCTGATAGGGTTGTGGTGAGAATTTGGGGACTTTCTCGATGTAAATGCTTAGGAAATGGATAGAGCAAGCTGAATGGGTGGTTCATGGGCAACACAGGAAACTGAGTCTCACTGCTCCCAGTGTGATGCGGACACCTGCCTTCACTGTCTGAAATCATTATGGCTGTGTCCGCGTCATCATGGCTGACACACAAGACAAATTCACACGGACTACCAAGTCCTGTGGAAGAAAAGGGAAGGCATGGCCCATCTCTCAAGAGAAGAGCACATTGGAATGCCTCAGCCACTCTTTCAAGAAGATAACGCTCTGACCTTTGCCTTTACAGGCTTTTATTGTCTTTCTGGGCACATTATATTGAGGGTGGTTTTCAATGACTATGCACAGGTTCTCATTGACTTTGTGTAGGATCACTGTAGGTGATTACCTTTTACAGATAACAAAGGAGAGGATGTTGCTAATTACATCAAGAAAGGAGGATATTTGCAAATGTAAAGGGGAAAGTGGTTGAATTGGTTACATTCCTCCTTGGAAGGTTTTAGCATGGATTTTAGGAAGTTGCAGTAAGCCCTTGCTACCTCAATTCAGGGCGAGGGATTTTAGCAAAAAGCAAGTACAATGCAGGCCTGATTCCCAATGGGAGAACCTGTCCTTGTGCGTGGGTCCTGTATTGCTCTCCACTGGTCCCTCCAAGTGGGAGCTGGGCCCACGCCATGCAGAGCGGTCTCTCATACCAGTGCATGCACTGCACCCCCTTTGGTGGTTGGATGGCGTACTCTCTGAATAAGGACCTGCATGTTAATACTACCCAAGGGAAAATCTTCCCTGGATGGATTCTAATAGGTTCTACTGGATTCCAGGCAGGGGATCTTGGTTTGTATGACTTGGACAAGCCATATAACCTCTTGGAGCACCCTGTACCGCTCCAGGTTCCTGGCTTCCATAAGGACTGTTATCAGCAGAGCATGTTTAGCACAGTGTGTGGTAGATGGTAGCGTTGATAAATCATGGCTGCTGTGACAGCCAGCACGTTCTGCTAGGCCTGCTTTGCCAGTTCTGTCTGCTCATCCTCTGGCTGTCAGAGGTTGTGGCATGAGGACTCCAGGGTGATGTCTCCTTGCCAGGCTCTGGGCCCTGATTTTATGTGCCATGCCTGGGATTCATCCCTGGTAGGGGTCTGGGATGGAAGAAGGGCAAGTGCAATAGCACGGGTGTCTTCCCAACTCAGGTGACAGGTTGTCTTTAGTGTTGTGGATTCTTTTCACTTTCAGAAAGATTAGGCAAGGTTCAGCATGGTTTTGGGGACTTTATCCAGTCACTGTGTGTTCTTCAGTCTTTGGCCCTTTCATCTGTGAGTGTGGGCGACAGTCATCCACATCCCCAGCCCCACCACTCTCAAGCTTGTGGGGCAAAAATACAGGGAGGCCCTCATTAAGTCACAAAGTGCCTTTGCAGGAAGGAGCTGATGTTGCCTCAGTATTGTTACAGTGTTCTCCAGGAAAAATGTGTGTGTGTGCATGTGCATGGATGGTATCATGTATGTAGATGTGTGTGTCTGTGTCTGTGTCTCTGTGTATATGCTTGTGTATCCAGTCTATTTTTGTTTCAGTCTGTATATAGTTTAAATGTGAATGTGTGTGAGTGTTTTTATGAGTGTGTAAAAAAGACGAGTGTGTGTGTGCTTATGTGCATATATATGTGTATTTGTATTTGTATGTTGTAATGATTAATTTTATGTGTCAACTCGACTGGGTCATGGGCGGCTCAGATATTTTGTTAAACATGATTTCTGAGTGTGCCTGTGAGCATATTTCTGGAGGAAATTAGCATTTAATTGGTGAACTAAGTAAAGCAGATTGCCTCCCCAATGTGGGTGGCATTCATCCGGTCAGTTGAAGACCTGAGTAGAATAAGAAGCTGAGTAAGAAAGAATTCTTTCTGCCTGACTGTCTTCAAGATAGGACATCAGTCTTTGCTTTCAGACTCAGACTCAGATTGGAACTTACACCATTGGATCCTGCTTCTCAGGCCTTTGGACTCGAACTGGAACTATACCAATGGCTTTCCTGGGTCTGGACTTCTTAGCCTCCATAATTGTGAGAGCCAATTCCTTATAGTAAATCTCTTTACACACACACACATTCTCATTCTCTCTCTCTCTCGGTTCTGTTTCCTTGGAGAACACTGACTGATATATTTGTGCACATGTGTGTTTGTGCCTATGTGGGTATCTATTTGTAAGCATATATTGTTTATATGTCTGTTCCTCTTTGCTTGTATATCTGTATGTTCATGTGTCTGTGTGTGTTCCTGTGAGTTACAAGCTTTATATGTGTGTCTCTGTGCATGTGAGGATGTGCGCACACATGTGCAGGTGTGTGTCTGTGCACATGTGTGTTTATGTGTATGTGTGCTATGTGCACTATTTCTGTTCTATCCAAGGCATTCCTAAAGTGCTGTGGGGCAACGGGCTCCATACTGAGTCTCATTCACTCATTTATTCATTTATTCATCATTCATCTGTCTTTTATCCTCTTGCTACTTGAAATGTAGTCCCTGGAACAGTGGAGTTAGCATTCCCTGGGAACTTGATGGAATATGCAAATTCTCAGACCCCAATAGACTTTATGGTGGCCCAGGGATCTGTTTTCATAACCTGTTTAGGAGATTTTTTGGCCTCTAAGGTTTGGGAAGCACTGATTGAACCCATTTTATTGCTCCTCCTGTCCTCCTTTCTTGAGGATGTACATAATGTACTTCTGTCCCTCATGCTGTGTCCACTGATGACTTTGGCCAATTGTCAC
>PVJI01015362.1:0-41367 GCA_004026765.1 Micronycteris hirsuta | reverse complement strand
CTTTCAACGTGAAGGCCCTATTCTAAAAAATACTAAACTTGCACACAATAGTAAATGGTACTTTTATTAATCCAGTTCATAAATTATTCCCAGTGCTTGAAATTTTGGGCCCCTCTACCCCTAGCTCTCATGCTGAGAACAGAGGTCCTCAGTAGCTGAGCTGTGTGCCACGTGAATACAACTTAAATGTATTCTACAACGTTGTGAGTACCAGGCCCAGGTCTTAGACTGGTTTAGAAAGGCATGAAACAAAAATATTCCTCTACTCCACACGTTCCCTGCTTTCCCACTCAGTTCCCTCCCCAAAAGTAACCACTTCTTAGTTTCTTATATACTTTTCCAGAAAAATACTTACATTTATGTATTTAAATTGATACATACTCAATCCACCCCGCCCCCACATTTCAAATTTATACAAGTGCAATCATATACCTTCTGAACTTTTTCCCAACTTAATATTTCTAATAACTTTCCTTGTCAACATTATTCTTTTTTTAATAATTACATAGAATTCTGCATTTTGTACGTATCATGACTCAATTGACCCATCATCTATTAACAAATAACTAAACTCTTTTCACTTTTTTTCATTACTGAAAGTTTTGCAATTAGCTTATTACTTTGTAGGACTTGAATTTATTTCCAAGTTAAATTCTAGCAGTGGAAGTAATGAATCAAAGGAATTTTTCTTTTTTGGTAAATTTTGCTAAGTTGTACTCTCACAACAGTGCATGAGAAAACCTGTGTTCTCACACCATTAAGAACACTAGACATTATCTTTCAATTGCCCATCCACTAGGTTAAAAAAATTGTATGTCTTTGCTTTAATTTATCTCTTTTAATTTATAAAATTGAACATCATTTCAATTTACTCGTCATTTTTATGTGCTATCTGACAGATAATTTACCTTCTTTTTGTTAGAGTATTCAGCATTTTTTGGCTGCTACATAAGGGCTTCTTGTAAATCAGGAAAGTTAGCCCTTCATAATATATGTTGCAAAGTTATTTTCTCAGTTCATTATAATTTAATGTTTATGCTTCCTTGTGGAAATATTGAAAAACTTTAATTAGCTATAATCTTCAGTCTTTTCATTTGTTGACTTCTGATTATTGTGTCTTGGGTAGAAAGGCTTTCCTCACTCCAAAATCATAAATTCATGGGTCTCTTCTTCCATTCACTTATTGTTGATGTTTCATTTTTTACGTTTAAAACTTCGGTTCATCTAGAATGTATTTTGGTATAAAGAATGAGACTAGGGTTGCAGGTGAAGTGGTTTTTCCCCAAAAGCTCTCCAGTTGTTTTTCCGCTGTTTCTGTAAATAAGCAAGAAGACATGACCATAGTCTGAGGAGGCAGCAGGATCAGGTGATCAGAGACAGGGTCGGGTGGTCAGAGGCAGGGTCAGTGCCAGGTTCCTTGTTTGTGCCGTCGGTGCTGTGGGTCAGGGACTTTACTCACAGGTAAGACATAGCTGCCAACATACTTTCAGAATCCACAAATATACAGTTATTCAGAGAGAAAAACTATATACAAACTTGGGTTTTACTCAGTTTCTTTGAGATGATTGTAGAAAGCCTTCCCAGCAGGAGGACTTTGCTGCCATGCCTAGAGGTAGGCAGAGTTTGGGGACCAGAGAAGGCTAAGTGTCTCAGCTGAAGCCTTATGAGTGATGAGTAACAAGTCAGTCTTCCTGGAGTAGGGGTACAAAAAGGGGCAGGGGGAAGACATGGGAAAGGGAAGCTAGAGAAGTAAGTTAAGGCCAGGTTATGGACAGTCTCCAATGGCAGGCTAAGGAAGTTGAGCTTTATCACCTAAGAGCATTTTCGTAAGTGTGTGTGTATTGTTATCTGCAAGACCCTTCCTTAAATATAAAAATCTTAAGCAGAAACCCACAATGTAAAGAGACAAAAGAAAAGGCCAGGTTTGCTCACAGGACTCTTCCTTCCCATTACGGTGGGATGAAGTGGACAATGCTTGGGTTTAGGACTGAGTCAGATCCAACTCCTTATATAATCATCAGTGTTCCCTGGGCTGCATCCTGCATATATGTCTGTCATGGCTCACTAGATGTCAATGTTAGAGACCTTAAAGATCCTTGAACTGCAAGACCAGGTGGCCCTAGTTATTTGGGAGTATAAATGACAGTCAAAGTACTCAACAATATTTGCAGAATATTACAGTATGCCCTAGCCCTGCCCTGTGCTCTACACACAGTGTCTCATTTAACCCTCCTAAGAAGTCTTATCACTATTTTAAGGATGAAGAAACTAAATCCTAAATGTAGTAACTTGCCAGGCCCATAGATCTAATGAGAGGAGGTGTCGTGCTTTGAAATAATTCTTAACAGTAGTCTTCGTAAAATTAGTTTGCTCAGATTTTAGATGAATTAAGAAAATCTGACCATGATAACGACAAAGGACAGCCTAATTTTAACTGAGTCAGTAAGTCGCCAGATTTTATATGTTTTGAGTTGAAGGTCAGGTCTCACAAGATGGAAATTTGCTCCAAATATATGGAGAAATGCTGTCTCTAGAATGACTCTGAATCATTCCATCAATGGTTCCTCTTAGATGATGATTCCACGATTTATTATTTCCTCATTTTAGAACCTGAAACATGGAAGGAGCCTTAGTGTTAATTAAACAAGCATATTAAAATACACTGTTTCTAAAAAAATTACTTAAGATTCCAAATTTCTAGTCATTAGTATTATTTTAAAACTGTACATAACACAGGTGGTCACAGAGCCCTGGGTAGAATGTTAATAGAAAATCTAAAGTGGAGAAGTAGTTTGGGTAGTAATACTATAATGCTAATGTTGTTAGCAATGGACATTTCTTAATTTAAAAAATCTTATTTCTTCTGACAGCCAAGAGTATAAGAGAGAAACACATATGAGAAAGCAATCTCCCCTGTTGTAAACTCTTTGAATTATTCCTTTTCATATCTTTATCTAGAATCAATAGTAAAAAATGACAACTGAATATTTGTTGAATCAATATGTGATCCTGTAATTAGCAGCACTTTACACAGGGCTAGAAAAATCTTCCCAGACAACTCAGAACTTTATATTTTATTTAGCACTTGAGTATTCGTAATTTATTAGCCAATTTGTTAGGGGTAAAAACCAGAGGCAAATCCATCAGAGAACACTGCTGTTGGGTGGCCAATGCCACATGACATCAGCAAAATGTGTGTCCGAGGGTTAAAGATGTTAATTTAAGATCAAGATCATGGATGTGGAAGTGTTTAGGTTGCCATCTCTACAACAGTTTCCCTGAGTGGGTTTTAAGATCTTTTCCTTTGTTTTGTCAACTTTCTGATTAGGCATCAATCATCCACCAGGGGGCAATGACTGATCGCAGTAACCAGTTCTTCAAAGTACTGCACCTCCCCAGTCAATTGTTCAGGGAAAGAGATTTGAGGCCAACCTAGTCGGCAGACAAAAATCCATCCTGCTGCTCAGGTAGACAGCCATGGCCCTCGTTTTATCTGATCTTGTTTGCTTTATTTTTTTTTTAAAGGAAAAGAAGAACGTGTGTATTTGTAAGAGGTTTATTTTTTCTTTATTATATTTATTGGTGTGACATTGGTTTATAAAATTATATAGGTTTCAGATTTACAATTCTATAATACATCATCTATATATTGTATCACGTGTTCACCACCCCAAGTCAAGTCTCCTTTCATCACCATTTATCCCTCCTTTACCCTCTTCCATGCCACCCCTACCCCTTTCCCTCTGGTAATCACCTGTTGTCTGTGTCTGAGATTGTTTGTTTTTGGATATTGGCAGGGCTGGGAGTGTTGCTTAATACCTTAATTTATGTAGTATTCACCATAAGCCAGCACTCTTATAATCACTTTATGTGTATTAAATTTATTTAACATTCACAATAATCCTATCAGGTGGCATTGATATTATTGTCATTTTAGAAATAAGGAAACAGATAAAGACTGTACTTCAGTACCTGTTCTCCAAAGACCAGAGGTAACCACTCATAAGTTTGTTGCATTATCTTTCCCAATGTTTTCTGTAAGAAAAGTTATATATGTGTGAAAACAAACAAAAAATATATATGTATATGTGTACAATTATACATACACGGTTGGTTTTATTGTTTGTTTTAGAACAGGGAGATCATATGATATGTATCACATACAATTTGGTTTTTTTCACATAATCTATTAAGAATTTTCTACATAGTACATATACATCTATCTTATTTAAAGCAAGTATTGTATTCCATTACTTTCCACATGCCATAATTTATTTAACCATTCCCCCTTTGTCCACTTAGGTGGTTTCATTTCTTTGCTATTTCATTTAATACAGCAACAGACTTCATTGTACATAGATCTGGGCTTTCTCATGCATGAACTTCTTTATGATGGATTCCCAGGAGTGAAATTGCTTTGTCAACGATATGCAGATTTTAGATTTTGATAGATATTAGCAGATTGCTTTCATACTTATTTCCCTCCTATCCTTTCAGCTGTGTGTGTATTTTTTTTTCTTTCCTTGCCATATGGAATAAGATTTTCTCAAACCTGTTATGACTGGTATTTTGAGTATGATAAAGGTGACATCTGCTCATCATTTTTCTCAACAGAGTGCAGAACAAGTAATGATAAACACTCAACATGTTTACTCATGGAACTGGCAAGAAGAATCCCTCGTTGGTGTTTTCCTATGAGTTACATAATGTTCACAAACATGGCTAGAGGAGAGACAACACTGGAGCAATCTCTCTATAGTTATAATTCTCCTCAATGGAAAGGATAGAAAAAGCAAGGATTAGGCAGTTACGACCTAGAAAGGAAGCTTGGGGTAAAGTTCTCTGAGCTTTACTTCTGTTTACCCCAGGGAACATCAGAGGTAACATGATTGTACAAACAGAGAAGAAAATTTATTCATTGAAAAATATCACCATTGTGTTTGTGTACTGTGCACACACGGTTCAGGCCTCTTGGAGAATATAAAAATGTATTGAACAAAGTCCTTGTTTTTAAGGATATTATAGCTAGTTAAGATGGGTAGGTTTATCTCTAAATCTGTATTTGAGATGAACATATGAAATGACTTACCCAAAAGCACATGACTGAACAATAGCAGAATTAGTTCTAGAATCCAGGTCTTATCTCCTTGGACATGTAATAAATATTGGTGAATGAATGAGAGCTAACTATACTTTGTGTTCAGCATGGTATATTGAAAATTAATTTCAACCCAGGATAAATATAAATACAAAAATTTACAAGGAATAATATCACTTCTAGCTGGAGACATTTTAAAATTTAATAAAAATGTGGTATTTGATTACAGTTTTAAAGGATGGGAAGGATCTCAACTTTTAGTAGTCAACGGGGAAGGGAAGCTCTTACATTTAGAGAAAGTAGAAACAGAGAAACTGATGTAGAAAAGGATGAGTAAATTGGAGGAATTTGTAATGTGAACTGTAGGGTTAGAGCAAGATTGTAGAGAATCAGAAGTACTAGAAGAAAGTTTTGTAAAGGTTGAAAGAGTTTGGGAAATGCATAGTGGTCGGCATTTTTGTTCTAAAACATGCTGTTATAGGGAGTGCTGACTTCCAAGTAATTTTTCAGTATTTTATTTTGCTAGAAGAAAAAATGAGTCTAAGGACAAAATTAGTTACTTTTTACAATTATTTTGTTTTTCACGTTTTTCTATTTTAAAAAGGAAAACTTCAGACAAAAAATGTTAATTGAAATGTCAAATTTCATGGACTTCCGGCCAAGATGAAGGCATAGATAGACACACCATGCCTCCTCACACAACCAAAAGAGGAAAAACTGCAATTTAAAAAACAAAAACAGCCAGACAGCAAGAACTGACAGAAAATCGAACTGAGTGGAAGTCCTACAACCAAGGAATTAAAGAAGACACATTCATCCAGACCTGTAAGGGGGTAGAGCTGGGCAGAGAGCATGTGGCAAAATGGCGGTACCAGCAACACTGCAGCTACCACGAGAGACCCATGGTGGACACGCCTGCCCAAAACGCAGCAGATGCACTCAGCGAAACCCATGGCTGGCCCACCCAGACCCAGTGGGACCGAGACTGGTGGACCGGGCAGTCCCTCATTTGCGTGCAGATAAACCAGGAGAAAAAGCTGGGGAGCAGAGCAGACCAGGCAACCCACCATTGAGGGGAAATAAAGCCTCAAACCACCTATTGAAAACACCCGTGGGGTTGAGGTGGCAATGGGAGGAACTCCCAACCTCACAGGAGAGTTCATTGGAGAGACCCACAGGGACTTGGAACTACTCGAGTCTGCCCACCCACCCAGGAGCCAGCACAGAACGACTCGATTGCTTGTGGGTATTGGAGAAAGCATGGAGAGTGGAGCAAGTGCCATTTTTCGCTCAGGTCCCGCTTCCACAGGCAGCAACACAACACTGGTGAATACCTAAGGCTCCGCCCCTTAAAGTAACAGGCGCCCCGAGAGAAAAAAATGGCCCAAATGAAAGACCAGATCAAAGCTCCAGAAAAAATACAACCAAGCCATAAAGAGATAGCCAACCTATCAGATGCACAGTTCAAACACTGGTAATCAGGAAGCTCACAGGATTGGTTGAAATTTGGTCACAATTAGAGGAACAAATTAAGGATACATTAAAGGAAATGAGGGGAAATGTGCAGGGAGCCAATAGGGATGAGAAGGAAACTGGGACTCAAATCAACGGTGTGGACCAGCAGAAAGAAAAAAACATTCAACCAGAAAAGGATAAAGAAACAAGAATTCAAAAAAATGAGGAGAGACTTAGAAACCTCCAGGACATCTTTAAACGTCCCAACATATGAGTCATAGGGTTGCCAGAAGGAGAAGGGGAAGACCAAGGGATTGAAAACTTATTTGAACAAATAATGAAGGAGAACTTCCCCAAGCTGGTGAAGGAAATAGACTTTCAGGAAGTCCAGAAAGCTCAGAGAGTCCCAAAGAAGTTGGACCCAAAGAGGAACACACCAAGGCACATCATAATTACATTACTCAAGATTAAAAATAAGGAGAGGATCTTAGAAGCAGCAAGAGAAAAGGAGACAGTTACCTACAAAGGAATTCCCATAAGACTGTCAGCTGATTTCTCAAAAGAGACCTTTCAGGCAAGAAGGGGCTGGAAAGAAGTATACCTAGTCATGAAAGGCAAGAACCTACATCCAAGAATACTCTATCCAACAAATGTTTCATTTAGAATGGAAGGGCAGATAAAGTGCTTCTTAGATAAGGTCAAGTTCAAGGAGTTCATCATCACCCAGCCTTTATTGTATGAAATGTTAAAGGGATTTATATAAGGCATGGAGGGATATCAACAGGGGAGTGGGAGTGGGAGAGAGGAGGAAAAAGTACAGAAAATCAGTAGCATAAGCAGTAGGTAGAAAACAGACAGGGGAGGTTAAGAATAGTATAGGAAATGTAGAAGCCAAAGAGCTTATGTGCATGACCCAAGGACAAAAACTAAAGGGTGGGAAATGAGGGGGTGTGGGGAGGAGGGGAATAAAGGGGGGGAAATGGGACAACTGTAATAGGATAATCAACAAAATATATTTTAAAAAAATGTCAAATTTCAGGAGGAAGAAGAAGGTTTATGAGGATACTCTCTAAATCTCAACAAGCTATTTATCAAATCAGACCAAATGGTTGGGCTGTCCCTGGTGAGCACATGGTGTTAATGTCGGATTAGATAAACCTGGAACATAACACATGTTCACCAATGTAATAAAGGAAAGCTTTTATTTGAAAATGAACACATTGGAAAAGACTTCCAACCCTACTGTCCAGGTCACAAGGAGGAACTGTCAGGGCTGTTAAGGGTAGATTAGCACATTTTATTTTTTTATTTCATTAAAGATTTTATTTATTTATTTTTTAGAGAGAAAGGAAGGGAGGGATTAAGACAGGGAGGGAAACATTAGTGTGAGAAAGAAGCATCCATCAGCTGCTTCTCATATGCACCCCAACTGGAGACCAAACCCACAACCCAGGCATGTGCCCCAACCAGGAATTAAACCAGCCACCTTCACCTTGTGGGACAATGCTTAACCAACTAAACCACACCAGTCAGGACTAGATCAGCACACTTTATGAAATTTCACTGAGGAATGAAATTGTTTAACATGCACCAAATATAATTCACACACACCCCAATCCTTTCCATGAACTCCCGATTATGCAGATTATACATTTTATGCCCCTGTCCCTATAACTACATTTTCCACATGGACAAGTGTGACCTGGCAAACAGCACATCCTTCTGGTCACCTGGCACAGAATCAGCACTGAGAACAGTGCATAACGTGCTACAGACCTAGCCTCTCAGGTGGAAAGAAATCTGATATCAGGACATGGCCCCTGTGATGTAGTCACAATGCTTTTATTTTTTATTTTTTGAAGGTCTATTCTCATTCGAGAGAAATGGGAGGGGAGAAAGTGAAACATTTATTTGAGAGAGTAATCCCAATAGGCTGCCCCAACTGAGATCAAGCCACAATCAAGCTCGAAACTTGAGCATGTGCCCTGACTGAGAATTGAAATGGGTAACCTTTCAGTAACAGGCTGACACTCCAGCCAACTGAGCCATACCAGCCAGGGCAAGTCACATTGCTTTTAGAAATGAATCTGTTATAATTACTAAGTTTACCAAATTACTTGCTATCCAGTCACACCCAAAGGGAGATGTTCAGGTTGTCTTGAAAAACCTCCATCTGACACAGGGGTCAGGCTTTTTTATATATAATAGCAATTACCATGAATGACAACTAATTAACCAGCGTTGTTTTGAGATTAATAATTACATTCCCATAATAATAACATTAAAACTTTTAAAGTTCAGAAATCTTAAAGGAAACATCATATAGCACATGCCTAAATTGTGAGTTCAATCCTTGGTCAGGATACATGTGGGAGTCAGCCAATCAATGTTTCTCTCACATCAATGTTTCTCCCTCTTCTTCTCTCTCTAAAAATCAATAAACATATCCTAAGATGAGGATTAAAATAATAATAACAACAACCACACAGGGGTAACTTTAAGGCTAGAATATGTAAAACAGGATGGTAACAAGTTTTATAAAATACGTATAAGTGAGACTTTGGGCTAATATTGCAACAGGTAACATAATTTATGCTCTCATGGACAGTCCAGTCTTCCACACCACACTAGGATTGATAATAACCCCTTACCTTCTAAGAGCAACAGGTAAATTTAGGAAAGATTCTGTTGAATAGAGCTAAGTGTGAAACTACAGAAATATAGAAATCTCAGGCTTAATAAGAGTATAAATATGGCAAATTTTTTACATGAGAGATTATGTGCCTTATAGTTTTCTGCTCCTGTTCCTCCAAAGTCTAGTTTATAGGAAAATATCTTCCTTTGAGAGTGTATGATCCTCCTTGATCAAGTAACTCTACCAAGGCTCTCATATGTATTGCAAACCTGATGCCACCACTTGCAGGAGAGGAAATATCCATTTTAAGACTGAGGAGATGGAGTTCTCGTTTGTAAGTCATTGCTGGGTTCAGAGTTTGGTGTATCTGCTTCAAAGCCTGGGCTTCTTCTATATTGACAACTTAGGATTTATACACCATTGTTACATGCATGGTTTCATTTGAATGTGACCATGGAAAGACAGCGGTAGTCAGCCCTTTCCACTTAATTGTCCCAACCCCTTGCCTTACATCCCAACCCTGCCTCTGCTCCTGAACCAAGCCAAGCTCTACACTTCCCTGGAAATTTCCCAACACTGTAGCTGCTTTGTCATGTGTACATTCTGAGCCATGGCTTTTCTTTGTTCTCACTCATCAATAAGATTCTATCTGTTCCAAATGTTCTACAAATGTATTGAAATCTCTCTTTCCCTTGTGACTCTCCATGGACGAATGTCTTCCTTTTTGTGTACCTCGAATATCTCTATGGTTTAAGGTGGACAGGTAATGCAGGTGCAAGCTCAGCTCAAGGTCTGACTACAGAAGCCTCAAAGGATGTGCAAAAACCCTCCAGCTTTGACTCTCGCCCTTGGTAACTGTGTCTTCAGAAAATACCTGACGCATTCCTTCTGGACTTATTTGAGCTTTACCAAACTGTGCTCTTAGAAGACATTTCTATTCTCTCTCATGCAAGACAGGCATTTCTCAGCTACTTAATGACACTTAAGTACCTCAATGTTTTAACCATAGAACAGTTTGTCTAACACACCAAGTCTATGGCTCTCCATCATCTGACCTTTTCACAACTGTTCCATTAGTCCACAATTTGAAAGTTTATCAACAGGAAAGGTATTATAGCTCCTCTCAAGATCCTCAAACAATATTGGGTTCTAAGGAGAAAGAGTAGCTCTAAGACCAAAAAGGAAATGTCAAAGTGTTGTCTGGCATGAGCTGTTTTATCTGAATCTAACGGGGAGCTAGAGTTTTACTTTAAGGTCTGACTTTGCCTTTTTCCCACAGTGACTGGGAACAAGGTGTAAACACCTCTCAGCCTCAGGTTCTCACCTGTAAAGTGGTGATTATCATGGTCTGTACAGCACTGAATTGTGAGGTTGGGTGAGAACATATACATATGTCTGGCACATAGTAAAAACCTCAAAAAGAGTTGCCATTTCAAAAAAAATACTTTACAACCTGATATTTTTGAAATTGAGTCACTTTCTCCATCATAATTTTAGGCGACTTCATGATTCCTGCGGGTGCCATATCAGTTATAGAATGAAATATTTAGGAGAGGCTGTAAATGAGGATGTTTGACTGTATTGTAGACTCTACAGCATGAGTGGGAAAGAGATTCATCTGACTGAAGAGGCACTAATCCTGGGTCTGATACCACTTAGGAGCACAGGTACCCAAAACATGAATGCTTTGAACCAGGTAAATTCCCAAGTGTTTTTAAGCTCAAAAATTACTCAGGCACCAACAGCAGTGATTTCATTGCTAACCACCATATGAATGGCCCTGGAGGTCTGTAAAGATTAGTCTGGAGAGAGTAAACTGTCCTCTGGGCCCATATCCCCTGTCACCCCAGAGAGCCAATGATTATTATATAACTGGTGCATATGTGTCGAGGAGATGGGGGAGGGGATAGGAGAGACACCACCCTCTCCTCACCCTGATATAGGCTGCATTCTCACTTCATTTCCTGAACAACACTAGGAGAACTGGTGTTAGTGTCCCATCTTAGAAACAAGGCCACTTAAATAATGAGTTGAAATAAAACAGAATCCGATCTCTATAGCTCTTTGCTATATAAGATAACAATACTCAGTATACCTTTGTGTACATCCACACACATACCATTGACATTGGTTGGCCATCAACATTGGCTCAATAGTCATTCACAGATTGCAAATGTTGGCAGCTCATATCTACATTACAGGGGTGATGTCACAACAATGAAATGTCTGCTAAGGATTATTAAGCACTGGCAGCTGCCCTCTCAGGTAATAGCTTCTGAGCCCTACAGAGGCAGTTAAAGATAAGCACTTCCATTGGAATATCATTTTCAAGAGAGAAGGATTCTAAAACTCCATAATGTCTACATTTGGCTCTACTGTTTGGGAGGTGAAGAAACTTTATAGTCATGTGCATTTTGTAAAGAGGTAGTCTCCTGCTTCAAAACTTCCTTAACTAGGCTTTTCATTGGGGCCAACTACAAAGCCCTACTGTAAAGGAGACTCTTTCCCAGCAGGGAGTACATCCTTGCACAGGAAGTCAGTCAGCCATGCAGCCTGACTCCAGGACATGCCAGTGAATGGTGTTATTTCCAAGCCTGGATTGTGGTAGTGACTGAGTCCCATCACTGTCCCTTCACTAGAGGACCTCGACTCACCCACTGGCTGTCCTTTTGCTCTTCCAACCAGTACTTAAACATCTTCACTTCTCTCTCATCTTAAAAAAACAAATACCTAAACTGAAAGTGAACCATCCCGTTGACCACTAAGTGTTCATACTATTATCTTCCCCTTCTTTTAAGGCTGGCTTGTAGTTTGAACTCTGTTAAAACTCTACTTCTCATTTGTTTTAAACACACAGGCACCAGGTTTCTGTCTCTTTCCTCCCCCTTCCACAAAGTCCAGAGAAGGTGCCCTCCCTGCATTCCCAGGTGACTTTTTAGTGGCTATATCCTGTGGACACTTCATTGTCTGACTGTACTTCCCCCTGTCCTCTGATGCTCTAGCGCCTTCTTCCTAGAACTCTAGAAATTCCTGGAATTCTCTGCTCTGGCTTTCCTCCTACTACTATTAGTTCTTCTCAGGTTCCATCAAGGTCCTTAAATGTTGGGATTCCCCAGAGTTCTCAGGACAGAACTCTACTTACACTAGGCTATAATTCCCAACAATGACTTCACCTGAAACCACCTCTCCTGGCACTCCCACTGGTGTGTGTGTCCACTGTTGGCTTAGGACTGGGGCTTGGTGGACTACTAGGCATCAACTTTGGATAGCTCCCAGACACACTGAACTCATCCTATCTCAAACCTGTCCCCACAGCACTGCTTCCCCCACCAATTCTCTCTTCCAGCTAATGGTTCTGCAACCCGGGACTTCTGCCACCCTCAACCACTAAGCAGCACAGGTGAGGGCTCAGAGGAAGAATCCAGAGTGTGCTTCTCAGGTCCCTAATTTTGGTAGCCATGTCACGGGGAAGATATTACCTATTGTCACCATGATGATATTGTCATGATTAAATAACTTGTGTAAAACACTTTACTATGTAAGCATTTACCTATCCTTCTGTGTAATCCATATTCTGCATAGACCACAATGCCCCTTCTGTTTACAGGCATTTGTATCTCCTGTCAACCCTGTCTCTCTCCACATCTTCACTGTCTGGACTCTGTGCCCGACCTTGGCCTGCCGCCTGTGCGCAGGCCCAGACAAACGCTCCCTTCCCTGCAGACACTTCCCACTGCCCAGTTGTCTGCCTGGACTTCTACTCATCCTGCAGGTTTCAACTTGACCATCCTTCTTTGGGAAGTTTGGTCCCAGGCAGGTTGACAGCTGGCTCTGCATGCCCAAACTACCCTGTCATTTCTTTGTCAGAGCGTATGCACATCACTGCAATTTATTGTAGTGGATTCTGTATCCAGTCCCTCCCTCAAACTGGACCCTCTATGAAGGAAGGTTTGTGTCTCTGTCACTTCTCCACCTCAATGGTTAAACTGTCCTAGGTTCTAAGCCCATGAGTGAGCCCATGAGTGAGCCCATGAGTAAGCCTCAACAAGCATTGAGATCCCAGAAGGGCTCACGTGGGTAAGGAATCAATAAAATATGAATCAGGAGTCTAGGGATAGGGCGGGGTGGGTGGGGTGGCACAGCTACAGAGTTTACCATCAGGTCTCACAGGAAGAGAAGAATATAGAATCTTTTTAATAAATAAATATTAAGTATTTAATAAAATATATTTAACTTTTTAAAATTATTTTTAAATATTTTAAATTTTGAATCCTTGATGCTGAGCTTCATCACAGATTTAAATGTCCAGTTTTCAAAGTCAAATAAAAAGCCCTGGGTCTGCATTTCTCAACTTTTTTAGCCCATTTTCCATCCATCTTGATAAAGCAGACACCTTATACCCTCACCCCCACCCCACCCATGTGACAGTTACCTGAAGGGGTCATCTTCTCATACTGTTAATCAGTTATTATAACACTGGATATGGTTTTTCCAACTCTGGCACCATATAGAGTCAGATATTTACTCACCCACGTCTCTCACATCCCAGTGTTCAAAATGAAGAGACTCACATATTCCCCTAACCAAAGCAATAGGGCCTGATGGTTGGCTTTACCAGTGAGTGGGGTGCATCTTACTTGGATACAGTTGTTTTTTTTTCAGAGTTTCCTGTTATGGCTTTATTTTTTTTCACATTTTTTTTACTGTTGTTCAACTACACTTGTCTCTGTTTTTCCCCCACCAGTACCCCCTACCCCAGCCATCCCCACTTCCCACCCTTGATCCTACCCCCACTTTGGTTTTGCCCATGTGTCCTTTATACCTAATCAACAAATCAAACAAGTAAGCAAAATATAACCAGAGACATTGAAACTAAGAACAAACTGACAGTAACCAGAGGGGAGGTGGGAGGGGTGACTCGGGGTACAATGGAGAAGGGTTTTCAGGATGCGGTTATTTTCCCAACGGCCAAACCTTCTTCTACACTAGGTGCAGTTACATGATTGACAATGTGGTTCTACTGATGAATGGCACCTTGCAGAAAAAGTCTGTGAAGGAAGTTCTGAGGAAGTGCCACCCACTGGGCCAGTTCACAGAAATGGAAGCAGTCAACATTGCAGAGACACCTTCTGGTCTCTTCAATGCAGTCCTGGTGGAAACGCCCCTAGGTATGAATGTGGACATGATGCTATCACTGACTTTGAGTGCTGTCACTGTCATTAGGAAATGTACACCCAAATCACAGTTTTTCCCATGTACTCATGTGTCATTCTATAGGGATTACCAGAAGTGGAAGGGACATACAGGAAACATCTAGTCCAGCCCTGTCATTTCTCAGATCAAGACAAATGAAGTTATCGGGTTGGCCAAAAAGTCCTTTGGTTTTTTTCTCTACAAAATAAAAGACACATTTTTCACTTTCACCAATAACTTTATTGATTTGGATATTTTGACTATGTTGGTTATCTCCCATGTGGTATAACGTTGGTTGTTCTCAATTAATGTCTGAATTTGATCACTATCAATTTCAACTGTGGAGCATTGCACAGTGAAAAATGTCTAGAACAAAACCTCACAAACCACTTTTGACACATTCAATCAGTCACAGCACCTTCTCCCTACACAGCACAAATTTTTTTTTATTTCAGTTCCATTTTTTCCTTTCTTGATATAATAAAGCATAATGGAGAAAATGTGTATTTTCTTCCATCTTCAATACTAAAATAGGTACACAAAAATTCACCAATTTTGATTTTTTTAAATCCACACTGGTATGACAGCTGTCACAATAGTCTAACAAAATTGTTTTGAATAAAGTTGAAGACAACTAAGCACTACCAGAGCTTATGAAAAAAAAAAAACTTTTTGGTCAAGCCAATACCTGCCAGGGTCACCTACAAACCATCTGTAGCTAAGAAGGAACTGAGACTCATTTCCCAAACTCCAAACCCTTGTACTTTGTACTAGACCACAGCAAATAAATGATAGAACTTGTAATTCTTCAAAACATTAATTATGTAGCTTTTTTTAAGATTAATGCCTTCTCCTTTTATTTTATTTTTATTTTTTTAAAGATTTATTTATTTATTATTTTTAGAGAGAGGAGAAGGGACGGAGACAGAGACGGAGAGAAACAGCAATGTCTGGTTGCCTCTCACATGGCCCTCACTGGGGACCTGGCCTGCAACCCAGGCATGTGCCCTGACTGGGAATCGAACCGGGACCCTTTGGTTCCCAGCCTGCGCTCAATCCACTGAGCTACACCAGCCAGGGCTCCTTTTATTTTAAATTATAGGAAACACTTTGTTTTGCAAAGTGTAGGAATGTCATTTTTCTGCGATGCTCAGGAACATCTGTCAAATGACCTGAAGTAGCATTCAAAATGCTAATGGGACAATTTTGTAAACATTATCATTAGGAAATTTTGGATAGTAGCAATGACCGTTGATCATTTGTCAAAATACTTGCCATTTTGGACAACAAAAATAGAAAAAAATGTGCCATCAAGGGTCAAATGCTAAGGGTACAGGTCACAGAGGAAGGAGGATGGGTCTGGAATCAGACATCTGTGAGTGTAAAGCTGGGTTCTGCCTGGTCCCAACAAAATGACATGCAGCAATTCAGTTTCCCTTATTTCCCCCATTTTAGAGTTTTGAAAACAAAAGAAGACAATAAATAAGTATACCTTAAAGTTTGGCACATAGTAAGGTCACAAATGTTAAGTATTTCTATTTGATAATGAGGAGACTTCAGAAAGTGAGCCTGGAAGTGAACAGTTCCAAGAATGGTGGGGATTAACTCAGTTAAAGTATATCTTGTTTGTAGTGTAAGGCACACACATAGTAAATGCTTAATAAACAGTCACTCCTATTGCCATTAGTACTATTAGGTTGATTGCATCTATGGACTGAAACTCCACTAGTTTTCACTAGTGAGCATGGGGTGGTGCATTCAAGAGACATTTCCTACAGTTCACACTCATGCTTCTGATTAACTTATTTTATACAATGACTTCGCTTCTCAGCTCCTTTCTTTCAAGACTGCATGTCCGAAAATACATTAGATGAACTGAATATTGAAATACTGCGCAATAAACTGTACAAGGTAACTGTTTTCCTAAATAGTATATTTTTCTTCATTACATAATATGTCATAACCAGAGTTTTTTATTAGAAGTGACTTTGCCCATTAGCCAATTCCTACAACTATGAAGTGAGGCATATTTGGCGTGTACATACATGTCAGCTTTCCCAACCAAAAGATTGTTGAGAGGAAGTAACAACTTATTTTTCTCTGCATCTCCACCTCTTTGCCTAGAACATAAAAATTATCAATTGATAGATGAATTTGAAAACAACCAGCATTTATAGTGAACCTCCTGTTGTACAGAGTTCGTCTCTGTCCTTCATGTTGTGAAAGAGTCCCTGTCCATACAATGTTAATTTACTGACAGTGGACAGCATATCAAGATGACAAACTGCACATGACATCAGCTGTACCACTTTTCATGGACTGGCCAGCTGTCTATCTGAACTGTGCTGCCATCATCTGAGGTTCTCTGTGTAATAGAGGTTGAGTGAACTCTGTCTTTTCACTTGTACACCATAGTGTCTTTGGTCATTCTCATAGAGTAGCTGAATATATATAGACAGGTATGCCATAAACATAGCATGGTATGCTGAAACATGGTCCTCTTAAAAGCATTGCATGATAAAGAGATGTATGGCCTTACAAGAGGCATCCTGAATATAGCTAACAGAAGGCACCATTCAAAGTAATTTATATGCATTAACTCACTCTATCCATCCAGCAAAACTGTGTTATCTCCATTCCTCAGATGAGAAAATGGAGGCATGAAGTTGAAGTGACTTGGTTGAAGTCAGTTCACTAGTGACTAGTAGTATTGGGACTCAAGCACAGAGAGGCTGACAGCAGCCCAGATACTGCCTTCCCATCATACCCTCCATGCTCAAAGTAACCTCAAATGCATCTCCTGAAAGATGAAATGTCTACACTGAACCAAATTGAGTGTTATTTATTGAGCTTGTAAAAGAGTTTGGCGCTGTTGTTAGAATAGCAAAATCTAACCCTGTGACATTTCATGATCCATTCAAAAAAGTGCTTGTAAGTAATTACAAGATATGATAAATACAATTTTGTTCTTTCATGTTCTTTTTTCATATTGTGCAGTGTACTTTAATAAGAAAATTTCTTCCAAATTTATTCTAAAATATGTCTCCATGGGAGAAGTGATTCAATTTCCATTAAGCATTTAATAAGCCATGAAAAACTGACCTGGAAATTTCCAAAAGGAGAAAATATTCATCTTCTTGTTTTATGATCTTCTTTTTAAGTCTTACCTGGAGGCATTCTATAAATTCTGTAAGAATCATGGTGATGTCACAGCAGAAATTATGTGTCCCATTCTTGAGGTAAGAAAGAATCCTTGAAGTTTTTATGTCAAATAATGTGCTTATACATGCTTTATTTATATAATCCTACTAATATTTCTTTTTCTTAGAAGCTCCTTTAGCTAAAATAAAATAAGCAATATATTTTATTATGTGTATGTCATTTGATGCCTTCAGTTATATGTAATATTTTCCAAGTTTACTACATCAGAGAGTTATTTGGAATTAGAAAAGAATAATGCTTATGAAAGTTTGAACATGATTCTTTTTGCTGTATAGTATGAAGAAAAATCATAATTAGTTAAAAATTTAGTAAATTGTGCTGAGACATCCAGGTTGGCTGAGGAGTAAGTGGAGGTACACTAACCTCCTCCCAGGACCAAACTGGAATTACAACTAAATTACAGAAAAATCATCCTGAATAACCAACTGAACACTAGTTGGAGAGAAGCCTTATAAGCATGGACAGATGAGAGAAGACACATCAACACAATGAGACAGGTAGGGAGTGCAGAGGAGGCATGAGAGGATTGGCTGAGCTCCCATGGGCAAGACAGCAGCTTAAGTGCTGGAGGGATAGTTCAGAAGCCCGGGGGTACCTCCTGAGAAGGGCAGGGTCTAAACCCCAAGCTGAGCTGCCCATCCTATAGCACCAGAACTGTAAAAGGAACCCAAATAACATAAGGCTATGAAAAGTAGTGGGGTTTCTGTCTGCCAGGGAGAGATGGATGGAGATGGAAAGAGTCTTTTAAAGGGCCAGTATACAAAATTCCGTGTGGAGCCACTTATCCTTGGCTATGGCAGAAGTATGGCAAAGTGGATGTGAGAGGAGAGTTTGGGCCTTGTTGCTCTGGGGAGAGAACTGAAGGAACAGCCACCAGAATCCATGTGCTGAGTCATTCCCCATAGTGAATAAGCCATCTTTATAAGGCAGAGCATGCCTCTCCAGATGCCATCAGCCTGAGGGGAAGCAATAGCCCTGCCCACAGGAATTTCTCTACTCCACCTTCTGGTTCTAAAGCCCTGCTGCTGAGGAGTATAGCTGGAAGACATTCACTGATTAACCCTACAGAAAGCCTGCAGGCAGAGGCAGATTTCTGGAACCTCTGAGACTTCAGCTGACCCTTTCCCAGGCACGGTGCTGATAAAACCTAGCTTGATATGCAGGCTGGTACTTTCTACACACAAATATGCCCAGCAGAGAGAGCCACACATTGTGAGTCACTGATAGCTCCAAACAGGGTGTTCAGGGCCAGTTACAAGCAGGGTTTGACTTAGTCCTGCAACAGAGTCTTGCATAGAAACAGACACAAAGAGGTAAATATTTACCTATATTTACACAAAATGGGTAAATAAAGAAACAAGCCCCGAGGAAGTAAAAGGGATATCTCCAGAAGAACTAGATGAAATGGAGGCAAGCAATTTATCAGATAGAGAGTTTGGAGTAATGATTATAAGGATATTCAACTGCATGAAAAAAGACAGAGAAATTATAAAGAAAGGATCAGTCAGAAATAAAGAATGCAATATCTGAAATAAATAATACACTGGAAGGAATAAACAGTAGGTTAGATGAAGCAAAGGATCCAATCAGTGATTTGGAAGGCAATATAGAAAAAAAAAATCAGGCAGAGCAAGTAAAAAATTATTTAAATAAAAATGAGGAGAGCTTAAGAAACATTTTGGACAACATGAAGTGTAACAACATCTGCATCATGGGCATACCAGACAGAGAAGTGAGTGAACAAAGGATTGAAAACCTATTAGAAGAAATATTGATAGAAAACTTCCCTAATCTGATGAAGGGACAAGACACAAAATTCCAGGAAACTCAGAGAGTCCGAAACAAGTTGGATCCAATGAGGCCTGCACTGAGACACATCATAATTAAATTGGCAAGGCTTAAAGATAAGGAGAGAATCTTAAAAGCTGCAAGAGAAAAAACAGGCATTACATACAGGGAGCACCAATTAAACAGTCATCTGATTACTCAACAGAAGCATTTCAGGCCAGAAGGGAGTGGCATGAAATATTTAAGGTAATGAAAAGAAAGGACCTACAACCAAGGCTACTACTTTACCTAGCAAGGCAACAATTTAAAAATCAAAGGTGAAATAAGGGCCTTCCCAGAAAAGAAAAAGGTAAAGGAGATTGTTAACAACAAATCAGTAGTACTGTAACAAATGTTAACACATTTCGTACTGTGTAGAAATCTCTAAGACATACGCCAGGGACTGCACAATATTGGGCAAACTGCACGTTAATTAAATCATCTTGTGAAGCAGTATTAACAGATGGCGCATGAAACACGAGAAAACTCATGAGCAGTAGGAAAAGTGTTAAAGGGCTTGCTTTAAGAGGAAGAAGAAGAAAAACAGAAAGAAAAAAAAGAGAGAAAAACAGTCTAACAATAAAATGGTACTACATATGTATCTATCAATAATCACCTTACATTTTAATGGTTTAAATGCTCCAACCAAAAGACAGAGGGTAGCTGAATGAATGAGAAAACAAGACCCATATATATGTTGCCTCCAAGAGAACCATCTCAGATAGAAAGATCCACACAGACTATAAGTGAAGGGATGGAAAAAAATATTTCATGCAAATGGAGAGGAAACAGAAGCTGGGGTAACTATATCCTAACAAAGTAGACTTTAAAACCAAGGCTATAATAAGAGACAAAGAAGGACATTACAAGATAATAAAGGCAGTGACCCAACAAGAAGACATAACCCTAGAAAACATTTACATATCCAACATAGGAGCACCTAAATATGTAAGGCAAACCTCAGTGGACATAAAGGGAGAGATCCACAGAAGTACAGTCAGAGCTGGGGTTTTGAACACTCCTGTAACTTCAATGGGTATATTTTTCAGGCAGAAAATCAAGGAGACAGTGGTCTTAAATGATACACTATATTAACTGGATTTAATTGATATCTTCAGAGCATTTCACCCCAACAGAGTAGAATATACACATAGAACATTTTCTAGGATAGACCACATGTCAGGGCACAAAACAAGTCTCAATAAATTTAAGAAGATTCATATATAAAGCACCATCTCTAACCACAATGCTATGAAACTAGAAATCAATCACAAGAGGACCATTGAAAAATACACAAAGACATGGAAGCTAAATAACATGTTATTAAACAGTGAATGGGTCAACAGCAAAATCAAGAAGAAATCAAAAGATACCATGAAACAAATGAATATGAGAATGCAGCAGTCCAAAATCTGTGGGACACAGGGAAAGCAATCCTAAGAGGGAAATTTATAGTATCACAGGCCTATCTCAAAAAGCAAGAAAAAGCTCAAATAAGCAATTTAACTTTACACTTGAAAAAAACTTGAAGAACAACAAATGAAGCCCAAAGTGAATAGAAGGAAGGGAATGATAAAGACTAGAGCAGAAATAAACAAAATAGAGTATAAAAAATTATACAAAAGAGCAAGGAATCCAAAAGCTGGTACTTTGAAAAGATAAACAGGATTGACAAACCTTTAACCACACTCATCAAGGGGAAAAAAACAGAGGGCCCAAATAAATGAAATCAGAAATGAAAGAGTAGAAATAACAGCTGGCACCAAAGAAATACGAAGATTGTAACACAATACTGTGAACAACTATATGCCAACAAACTGGAAAACTGCACAGAATGGATAAATTCCTAGAAACTAAATTTTCTAAAACTAAATTAGGAAGAATATTAGAATCTGAAGAGGCAGAATACACATAGTAATATTGAGACAGTAATAAAAAATCTCCCAACAAACAAAAGCCCTGGACCTGAGGGCTTCACAGGTCCAAACAATCTGAGAACAAATCTGAGAACAAAATCCTCTTCTTCTCAAACTATTTCATAAATTGGAGAAGAGAGATGGCTCCCAAACTCATTTTATGAGGCCACATTATCCTAATTCTAAAACCAGGTAAGGACACCACATGAAAAAGAAAATTATAGGCTAATACCCTTGATGAACACTGATACTAAAATCCTCAACAAAATATTAGAAAACCAAGCACAACGATGCATCAAAATGATCATATGCCATGATCAAATGAGATTTACTCTGGAAATGCAAGGATGGTATAAAATTCATAAATCAAAAAATGTGATTCACCACATAAACAAAATGAGATAAAAAGCACATGATCATATCAATAGGTGCAGAAAAAGTATTTGATAAACCCAGCACCCATGTATGATAAAAACTGTCAGCTAAGTGGAAATAGAGGGAACATACTTAAACATGATACAAGCCATATATGCCAAACCCACTGTCAGCATCATACTCGACAGGCAAAAACTACAAGCATTCCCCTAAGATCGAAACAAGACAGGGATGCCCATCTTCACCTCTCTTATTCAGCATGATACTGGAAGTCCTAACCACAGCAATCAGACAAGAAGAAGAAATAAAAGGTGTCCACATAAGAAAGGAAGAAGTAAAACGGTCTTTATTTGCAGATGACATGATACCGTACATAGAGAATCCCAAAGACTCCACCAAGAAACTACTAGAACTGATAAATGAATTTAGCAAAATAGCAGAATACAAAATTAATATTGAGAAATCAATTACATTTTTGTAGGCCAATAATAAACTAACAGAAAGGGAAATTAAGAAAATAATCCCATTCACAATTGCTTCAAAAAGAATAAAATACCTAGGAAGAAGTACATAAAGACCTGCACTCAGAAAATTATGAGACACTGAAGAAAGTAATAGAAGAAAACACAAATAAGTGCAAGCACATACCATGTTCATGGATAGGAAAAATTAACATCATTGAAATGTCAATATACCCAAAGCAATCCATAGATTCAGAGCAATTCCTATCACAATTCCGATTATGTATTTCACAGAACTAGAACAAATATTTCAAAAATTTATATGGAACCACACCACGAAAGGCCCCGCATAGAAACAGAAATACTGAGAAAGAAGAACATAGTTGGAGCAATCACATTTCCTAATATCAAACTATACTATAAGGCCATAGTAACCAAAACAGCATGATACTGGCATAACAACAGGCACATGGATCAATGCAACAGCATAGAAAGCATAGACATAAACCCACACCTTTATAGTCAATTAACGTTTGACAGAGGAAGCAAGCACATGCAATGGGCTAAAGATAAATGGGCTTATTCAATAAATGGTGTTGAGAAAAATGAAACTAGACCACCTTCTTATATCACACACAAGAGTAAATTCAAAATGGATTAAAGACTTAAATGTTAGACCAGAGACCATAATAATCCTAGAAGAAAACATAGCAAAATCTTGGACATAACTCATAGGAATATTTTATCAGGTATATCTCCCCAGGCAAGGGAAACAAAAGAAAAACAATAAACAAATGGGACTGCATCAAACTAAAAAGTTTTTGCACAGCAAAGGAAATCATCAACAAAATAAAAAGACAACCCACAGAATAAGAGAACATATTCACTGGTACATCTGATAAGGGGTTAATATCTAACATTTATAAAGAACTTACAAAACTCAACACACAAAAAAACCAAAACAACCCAGTTAAAAAATGGGCAAAGGACCTGAATAGACACTTCTTCAAAGGAACATACAGATGTCCAATAGGCATATGAAAAGATGCTCAACGTCACCAATTATCAGACAAATGCAAATTAAAACCACAATAAGAAATCACCTCACACCTATCAAATTGGCTATCATCAATAAATCTACAACAAATGCTGGTGATGATGTGGAGGGTGTTGTAAGGGGACTAAATGTTAATGGAAAAAATAAAATAAAAAATTAATAAACTGTGGTAATTACTGCACTGTCAGAACTGATAAGATCACCCAGCTTCCCTCCAGGGAGAGAACATGGGGCTGCTGAGACCTCACTAGCTGCCATCAAAGTCCATAGTGGGCTTTGTCCCCTATGGAAATCCTAACATAGAGGCCCGCCCCAATCAGCCATCAAGCACCCCAGCACTGGGTAGAAAGTCTGTGGTTAGAAGTTCACTGCTGGATTCCACCCGTTGAACTGATGCTGTTATACTCTTAAATTCAATTTATCATTACAGATTTTATCTGAGCCCAGAGGTCTCTTGTCTCAATTGTTATCTGAAAATGCACAAGAAATTCAGGCATTGGAAGGATCTTGGGCATCTGGGCATAACTGGCATTCAACGGTGTCTATATCTGTAGATCTCTCTTGCTGGTTTCCTTAGCCATTTGGATTTAAAAATTAATATATAGTTTAAAATAATATTGAATTTATATATATGTGTGTGTGTGTATATATATGTGTATATATATATATATATATATATATATATATATATATATATATATACATACATACATATGTTATTATGGGCTTACAAAAGCCCTATGAAACCAAGTTTGGTCCAAAGAATATCTTTAATCATTAGATTACATGTTACAGTGACTTCATTGGTGGGTAGATCCTTAAATATTTCAGTGACTTCTTATTTCAAGAAAAGCCTGACAAGAACTACCATTTAGGAAAAAAAGAGGAAAAGAAAAACCTGAATAACTTCACCTGCATGTATTATAACCTAATGTTCTGAAACTGCATATGGGAAAATTAATTCCCCTCAAAACGGCTAATCATTTAAATTTTAGTTAAATGCACTTTGCTGCCCCCTGTTGAAACTCTTAAAGCCAAAGCAGTCCTTAAAGTAAAAAAGTTTATCAGTGGAGAACTCCAAAAGATATTTTTGTTCTTATTTATATCACATAGAATGTGGACATTGATAAATAAATAACACTTTTTTCATGGTATACTCAATGCCAGAAAGTATGTAAGTCTCTTTCAGCTATGCTGGTCACATGAATAACCTGGTGACCCCATGAAAACCTGTCCTTTTGTTTTCATAAATTTAACTACTAGCCACACTAGGAGAAGCCACATTATTCATGGCTCAAAATATAATTTCTACGTGACATAATTCCTATGGTGTAGAAATGTTTCATATACTTCATACCAACAAAATGAGTGAAGTAGGAGTTATGTTAAAACTAACAAAAGGGACTTCTGGCCAAGATGGAGGCATAGGTAGACACACTGTGCCTCCTCGCACAACCAAAATACGGAAAACAACGACTTAAAAATAAAAAACAACCAGAACTGACAGAAAATCGAACTTTAGGGAAGTCCGACAACCAAAGAGTTAAAGACACCTTCATCCAGACCGGTAAGGGGGGCGGAGGTGGGTGCAGGGCCAGACAGCAGTTTGTGAAACCAGGCACACAACACTGAAACAGGCCGTGGGGACCGCGGCTGGCAGACCCGGACCCAGCAGGACCCAGGCCAGTGTAGTGCACGGTCCCACATTCGCATGCAGATAAACCGGGAGAAAAAAACTGGATTGTGAAGCTAGGCGCACAACACTGAAACAGGACAAGGGAACCGCAACTGGTGGACCTGGACCTAGTGGGTCCAAGGCCAGTGGAGCGGGTGGTCCTGCGTTCACGCACAAATAAACCAGGAGAGGAAGTTGAGGATAGGAGCAGACTGTGCAGCCCAGGGACCCAGCAAGGGGAAATAAAACCTCAAACCACCAATTAAAAACACCTGTGGGGGTTGAGGTGGCAGTGGGAGGAACTCCCAACCTCACAGGGGAGTTTGTTGGAGAGACACACAGAGTCCTAGAACAAGCCAGCCTGTGTGGGAATCAGCAACAGAAGGTTCTAATTTGCTTGTGGGTAGCAAGCGGAGCAGGTGCCATTGTGCCATCTCAGACCCCTTTCCCACAGACAATGTCACAACGCAACGACATGATTACCCTGCCCTGGTGAACACCTAAGGCTCTGCCCCTTTTATATAACAGGCGTGCTGAGAGGAAAAAAAATGGCCCAAATAAAACAGCAGGTCAAAACTCCAGAAAAGGTACAACTAAGCCACGAAGAGATAGCCAACTTATCAGATGCACAATTCAAAACACTGGTAATCAGGATGCTCACAGAATTGGTTGAATTTGGTCACAAATTAGATGAAAAAATGAAGGATATGCTAAAGGAAATAAGGGGAAATGTGAAGGGATCCGATAGGGATGGGAGGAAACTGGGACTCATATCAATGGTGTGAACCACAAGGAAGAAAAAATATTCAACCAGAAAAGAATGAAGAAACAAGAATTCAAAAAAAATAGAGGCTTAGGAATTTCTGGGACATCTCTAAACATCCCAACATCCGAATTATAGGGATGCCAGAAAGAGAAGAGGAAGGCCAAGGGATTGAAAACTTGTTTGAACAAACAATGAAAGAGAACTTCCCCAATTTGGCAAAGGAAATAGACTTCCAGGAAGTCCAGGAAGCTCAGAGAGTCCCAAAGAAGTTGGACCCAAGGAAGAACACACCAAGATACATCATAATTACATTACCCAAGATTAAAAATAAGGAGAGAATCTTAGATGTAGCAAGAGAAAAGGAGACAATCACCTACAAAGGAGTTTCCATAAGATTGTCAGCTCATTTCTCAAAAGAGACCTTACAGGCAAGAAGGGGCTGGAAAGAAGTTTATAAAGTCATGAAAGCAAAGGACCTACATCCAAGATTACTCTATCCAGCAAAAGTTTCATTTAGAATGGAAGGGCAGATAAAGTGCTTCCCAAATAAGGTCAAGTTCAAGGAGTTCAACATCACCCAGCCTTTATTATGTTAATGTTATGTTAAATGTTAAAGGGATTTATACAAGACATGGAGGGTTATTTACAGGGGAGTGGGAGGGGGAGAGAGGGGGAAAAGGTACAGAGAATAGTAGCATAAATGGTAGGTAGAAAACAGACAGGGAGAGGTTAAGAATAGTATAGGAAATGTAGAAGCCAAAGAACTTATGTGTATGACCCATGGACAAGAACTAAAGGGGGGGAAAGTGGAGGAGGTGGTATTCGGGGCAGAGGGTAATAAAGGGGGTAATGGGACAACTGTAATAGCTTAATCAATAAAATAGTTTTTAAAAAAACTAAGTAAAGGTATACAGAGGCACTATTACTAACTAGTTCACACTTATTATGTGCCAGATACTGTCCTAAGTGCTTTCTATACATGAATTCACTTGGACTTCAAAATAGCACAAACAGATGAGTAGCTTAGTATCTATTTTTCAAAAGGAGCACCTGAAAGGTACAGAGGAGACTACAACTTTCCTGATGTCACACAGTTAGTGGTAGTGTCAAGATTTGAACTCAAGCATCCTTGCCCCGGCTCTAATTCCTACATGTTTACCCACTATATTATATTATCTCTACATTAAATTCACAATTCTTACATAAAAGTAAGTGCTAAATTATAAGCAAGATCACATTGTAGGTGCTATAAAACATCAGAACTCAATAAGAATGATGCCTCTGTAAAATGGACAGCATAGTATTAAAATGGGTCAGAATATATGTCTCATGTCACTGTCATCCATTTCCATGGCCACCCACCCTCCCACCCCCTTCTCCTTCGAGGTGTGAACTGGCAAGAACAAGTGACCAGACAGCCCAGCTCTATTGGGTGCAACTGACAGTAATTTTGAATGAGTCAACAGTACACTGTTATCTTCTTGAACAACAAAAAGTTGTATACTCATAATGAATGAGTATTTGTAGGCAAGCATGAAGGAGAAGATAGGACGTCTGATTTAACTTGTGCCCACAGATGCCAAACCCTCTGTAGAAGATACAGGGCTTCAGAGAAATGAATCCTGCCACATTTCATCTCCTCCATAATCAGATCCATAATGTGTGTCAAATGTCTGCTTAGGGATGGGCAAGAACAGTGCAGCCTTTTTATAATTCCAAATTATAGTTCTTTTCACTAAGAGTACAGAGGTAAACACACAGAACCTCTAAATTAGAAGAATGCAGTACGGTCAATATACAACAGAAAAAAAAAAGGGGAAAGTGCAATATAATAGGAGTCAAAGGAAATCATAATCAGGAAGGAAATAGAAGGGCTTTTTATGAAAAAGGTGATTTTTTATGGGACCCTCAAAAGCAGGTAGGATTTCAACAAGTTGTTACAGAATGGAGTACATGCACTTTAGGCAAAGGGAAGACATGTTCTCAAAGCTAGAACTTAGTTTGTGGGCTGTTCAGTAGTCTACTGCCTAAGTCATGGTCCTGTCCTCTTGGCAATGGCCTGTGAAGCCTGTCATGCTCAATGCCCACTTCCCTGTCCCTCCCTTGACTCCCCACTTCCCCAGCTGGGAGCTGTGACTGTGCTTTGTGGGCCTGCAGAAAGCTTCCACCACTCTCCCTCCTGCCCCGCCACATGCCAGTTCTCTCCAGAAAATCATATCATCTGACCATGAGGAAGCACACTGAAGAACTCTGGAACAATTAACTCCACAGTTTCTCCCACACCCTCACTTTTATTTCAAGGTTTCTTTTGCCATGAATCTCCCTCTTGCCCATCTTCTCTTTCCACAGTTTCTCCCACGCCCTCACTTTTATTTCAAGGTTTCTTTTGCCATGAATCTCCCTCTTGCCCATCTTCTCTTACCCCTGCAAGGTCTAAAATTACGAACAGGACTAGTTCTATTCAGAAGCCAGAGGCAGCTGCCTTTGCTTCCAAATAAGGCAGCCCCTGCCTCTAGCTTACTCATAATTTCCAGGAGAGTGCTCAGACGGATCAGAAGAAACTAACTCACTTGGAAAAGGAAACACCTGTTCTCAAGTAAGAATTCCAGTAAAATCTGTGGCAAGTCTGCCTTTGTTATCAGTTAGTCGAAAGGAAGCTAATCAAAGGACATCTAAAGTAGCAGAATCATAGACCATTCTGTTGCATTCAGTAAATACTTAAGATCTTCCTATGTGTCAGGCACTGTATCTTCAAAATTGAACAGTGAACAAGTGATCCCACAAAGAATTTAGAGTACAGTAGGGAGAAAAATCCATGTAGATTTTAAAATAATATACTAAGTGCAGGGTGCCTCAGATATAGAGAAGAGTTTCATAGTCCAAGGGCACCACAATAAATAGTCAAGTAAGTGGAGCCTATGAAAGCCAGGCAGAGATGGGATGGTCAGAGTAGAACCAGGAGACAGAAGAAACATGGAGATCAAAAAAATAGAAAGAAATTTCAAGAAAAACTGGTTAGATGAACTGGAAAGGCCTGACATGGGGCTCTTTGCTCAAGTGCCAAACCCCCATCACCTTACAAACAAGGAAATGGAGGCCCTGAGAGGAAGATAACTTGTCCCAAGACACATAATTCTTAGCTACAGAGTTAGAGTTATTGATATTTAACTGAGGACTTAAAAAAGAAAGCAAGAAAACCAAAACCATGTGAATCCAAATGGTAGTAGCACAAATTTTCATCTTGTAAAAAAATTCCTACTGGCACCAATGGTCAGAAAATATGAACATGTATGGCATGCATTTTTCCTTCCAAACATCCCTCTAGGGATTTCCACTTATATTATCTTCTTATGTCCCTAAATGGACCCCAATAAGTCAGTATTACTCCCACTTTTATGGAAGAGACATTTGAGACTGGTGGTGAGTAATTGAGTGCCTGGGAACTACAGATGAGGGTTTCAAGAGCCATATAGGCCATTAACATTGCTGTGTGATCCTTCTCTAGCTAACAGATTACTCCATTATGAGAATAGACCAAAGGAATGTTAATAATATGTCTGTGTTATAATTAGACATAGATCCAAAAGGAAAGCAAATCACTTTGAAAATGGTGTTATCTCTTTAGGGCTCTGTTTATGGCGTTGAGTAGATGGATGGTTAGATCTCACTGATTTTATCTCTCACTAAATCAGTTTGAGGCCGACAGACGTGCTTTTATCATCACTCTTAACTCCTTTGGCACGGAATTAAGCAAAGATGACCGGCAGGCCCTCTACCCGACCTGTGGCAAGCTCTACCCCGAGGGGCTGCGTATGCTGGCCCAAGCAGATGACTTCGAACAGATGAAGAGGATAGCGGACCACTATGGAGTAGGTGATTCCAGGGTTCCCCAGACAGCTGTGTGAACTTCATCACATGTGCCTTAGAAGGCATATATCACATTGACACTTCTCATCTACAGCATTTGTAATATTTGTAAGGTGGAAAGCCATATCTCTTGCTGTGATATCTCTCCCAGAGAAATACTTGTGATTGTAACCCAAGTGGGTGCTCTTTAAGGTTCCTGCCATGCAAGTACTGTTTCATTCTCCAAGGAGCAGTACTTGGAATACTTCTTTTGATGTGCTTGATAAAGCAAATTCCTCAAGAGACTGGTGGTATAAAAATGTGAGCACACATCAGTGTTATGTAAGATAGCCTCACCCAGTGGTTCTTTGAAGCACCCAGTGGGTAAACAGGGTCGGGTATCAAATTTCTACTTGAAATATGAGGGAGGGTATGGGTATGTCAGTTTGTATATGCCCTGGGCTCAGTGGCCAGGAGCAGGGAATGGAAAGAGGTATGGAGCCTGAACCTTCTCCGCTCAAGTTATACTCCTCCTCCCATCCATTCCTTCTAACTTACAGATACAACATGCAGATCTTCCAGGTAACTTTCCAGAGTTGGAAGAACCATCCTCTCATCTTTCCCTATGGATTCTCAAAGCCCTCTGGGAAATATCAAAGTCAGCAAACAATGTTCAGACCTCTGTGACATCTCATGTCACTGCAAGAGACTTCATAGCATAATATTAAAACGTGAGCTTCTCCCCAATTTCTACCTTTTCCACACTTAAACTTCCATGTGAATTTTATTAGTTGTCATCCCAAAGAGCCCATGAATTCATACTGATGGGGGTGTTCATTGAGCCCTGAAATGTGGCTAACAAACCCTAAGCCTGACTGTGGAGCTGAGATCACATCCCGCACACTGAGGAGGATGTTTTGCCCTCAGGCCTTGCAGTCTGCATCCCCCAGTGGGCTGCAATCCCACCACTTTCATTCAGAAAACTTGATGCTTACAATGTTCTGGATAGATTTTTAAAATAGATGCATAATACCTATATTGCTAGGAATCATATCATCATATATATTTATAAGAAATGACAATTTTTTAAAAATGGTCTATTTTCTTTTTAAGGTATACAAACCTTTGTTCGAGACTGTGGGTGATGGCAGTGGGGGAAAGTCTTTGGAAAATGTGTTTTATGAGCATGAGGTATGCTAGTCATAAAAATGCTATCAGCTTATACGTACTTTTTCTCTTGCTCTGGGTTTTAAACATTTTCTTACTTTGAGTGTCAGATCTCTGCTTCAATTCAGAGCCCTGTGGTTCACATCTGGTGGCTTCTTGTGGAATTGCCCAGTCCAGACAAATATGCAGAGTGGAACTCTGGGAATAACGCAGTACTTCCATAATGATCAACAGAAACAACACCAGGCATAGTTGTGATCAGAAATTGTCCTCATGGTGTACATCCTGGTAGGAGCACCTCACTCCTAGTCCATCCCTTCATGGATTTAACTAGGGTTATGATACAATTCAAGGCATAGTTATAACAGTTAGGAATTGTTCTTAAGGAAATCCATAAAAAGTCCAGATCATTCTTTTCCTAAAAAGGAAGAAAGGTATTTAATTCATCTGTAGTCAATTTTGGGTAGCAAGCTGGTCAACAAAAGGACTTTTTAAATTGTATTGTCTTATATTTTTTTGTACCAATAAGGTCCCCCAAAACAGGAAAATTTTTCTACTGTATTTTATTCATTTCTCCAGACCACTGGCCCTTCTAATTCAATTGATTGCAAGCAACAGAGAATCCTGAAATTAATAAGAACTGTGAGGCTGCACAAGCCCCAGCAAACAGAATGGGGGGTGGGGTTCCTGTCCTACTCTGAACCTTTTCCACTGCTCCCTGTGTCTGTTGAAACAACTGAACTATAAGTCAGGTTCCTGCAGAGCATACTAGAAAATCTCATATCTCTGAGGCTAAATTCCAGGGGTCTGAGATGTTGCCCCAGAGGGGAGTTAGACAGCCTAAAAACCTTTTTAAATTTTTAAAAACTGTGACCAAGAAAAAATACTTTCCCTAAGACCACTCGTTAGAAGCCACGCAAATATAACACAAAGTCACACACACACACACACACAACCAAGATCCTAAGAGTCTGTGCTCACAACACAGCTAAGATTTGGAGATTGCCTTGTGGTTCTACAAGCTTACTTTTTAAACTGCTATTGTCTGCATTTAATATGCTCAAGCACAAGCCAGTCTGTAGTTTATTACTTCATAAACATTATAAGCTCTAAATGAGCTGATGGTCTGCATTATTTTTTTTCCTCACTCAGGTGAAAATGAACATGCTGGCATTCAACAGGCAGTTCCACTGTGGTGTGTTTTATGCTTACATTAAACTGAGGGAACAAGAAATAAGAAACATCGTGTGGATCGCAGAATGCATCTCACAAAGACATCGGACTAAAATTAATAGCTACATTCCAACTCTGTAACCCAGCACAGGGCCTCGGATGCAGAAAAATAATAAATGTAAAGAGGAAGCTATTGAGGAAAATGAAAAGAATTGTGTTAGATTATCTAGGTTACACAGAAGGAAGCCACACAGCCCCTTTAGGAATTACAGGCCTGCTGGAAACATAGTAAACCAGCTCTGAAACAAAGTTCTCATTTTTTTTCTCCTGCAGCCTTAAATCTTGTTTCCACATTTGTGTCTCACTCTTCACCAGGTTTTAGACATTAATTTTAATTAACTCTTTGGTACTTCCCCTACTTTTATTCTGTTGTGTTAAAAATCAAATCTAATAAAAGTGTTTTACTCCAGCTCTTCATTCTTTTCCATGGGCCCAAATACTAAGTGTTTGCTTTACTTTTTAACTGTTGGTCCACAAAAATCCAGAGCTGTATGTAGTCCACTTGAACCACATGTGATAGGAAAGATTTCCTTTTTTCTAATGCACTTTGATCTGGTAGACTCAGAAGTGCAGCCAGTTCTGAATCAGATTCCCTGAATGCAAGTAATGTTAAATTTGTTATTGAGGCTACAACTAATAACTTATACATCTTTCTCTAAACAAAAGATACAGCTCTTTCTTATGGTTCTTTCATGCTTTGCTTGAAGAAAAAAATAACCTCACTAACTGTATTTTACACTCTGAGAAGTATAAATCACAGGGTCAATTGGTACCTCATGGATTCTCTATAAAACTTCAGGGAAATGGTGCACAGAGCTGCCCAAAGAAAGAAAAGCAATACACACTGCTCAAGTCCTTTCTTTCAAAATAAAAATGGTTCCTAAATAGAAAATTCATTCTTCCTATTGTGGGGGAGGAAGAAACTTCCCTCTACCTCAAGGTTCTGCTGGCTGTTCTAATAATCACATAGACATGAGATAGATTAGCAAGAGAAAATAACCAAATTTAATACATATGTGCATATGAGGACCCTGTACACATGAGAAAATCAGAGACAAAGAGGGATCTAGATATAGAAGACATCCTGAACTAGGGATGAGGTAAGTCACCTTGGGAGCTCCAAAGGGTCATTGCAAGATCATCAGAACAGATGTTTAGTAAATATAAGTTTTCCTTGCCATTGTAGGCGGGTCAAAAAGAGATTATCATTGATAATCTATTATGGGCAAGGCTCCTAATTCAAGTTCTAACCAGTTAAGTGGTAGGGGGTCATAGGTTTCTCTTGAGCCTGAAGCTAAAATTACCTTTAGCTTGAAATAATCCTTATACCATAGAGGCACCATGACTCATTCTGAACCCCCACAAGGGGTTTCATTAGTAATAACTCAAGTCTACCACTTAAAAGATACTGTTAACAATGTCAGATGTGCCGGACCTAGAAGATGCCATCATAACAAAGAGTGAAATGTCTGGCACAACAGTCCTATAGAGAATAGGACCAATAAAATGGCATTGGTCTGATCAAGATAGGATGAAGTATATAAAACAAAGTGGAGTCACTTATGTCATCTAAAATGGTTGTCAATCAGCAATGACACTTTGGTTTAAGAGGAAAATTACCTAAGTCAGAGTAAACACATCTGGCAAGGAGATATATCTGCCCACGTGGTCAGAGCAGAGACATCTGGCAAGGAGAAACACTTAAGATATCTCCACCAGTGGTGCAGAGTGGGAGCACCCATAGATGATCTCCTGGGGAAAGTCCACGCTTGCCAGCAGGGGTGTCAAGCAAAATAGCCATGTACCACCCATAGGCTCCTGGGCAAATTCCACACTTGCCATCAGGGGTGCAAAATCATTTAGCAAAAAGACCCAGAAGTATGGAATATACCACTTTCATGGTATAACTGAGGCAGGTTCCAGACCACTGCTGAGATAGCCAAGTACCACACACCAGAGTATTGCTCCACACCACACTGATCTCCCTTGGCACTGGCCACCAGAGGTTCTGCCCTGCTGATCTCAGGATTTTGCCTGCCTTCCTGCCCACCTGGCTCTGGAGATCCTTCCTTGCAAGATGCTGACAACTCCTTTGCCCACCGTGCTGTCTCCTGGACCTCAGACTGAGACTCTGGGACCTGGGTTCATTATGCCCCACTGATTGCAGTGTGTGTTATATTTCTCTTAGATTGTTACAGTGTGAATAGGATATTAATGTATGTTGATGTTCTACTTTGAGTTAACCTGCATTCAATAAAAGCTGAGTGGATAGCATATTTACTGTGTGTGTGACTCTTGTCTATTCCTTGGTGCTGGGCTGCTTGGCAGGCAGCTAGCTGACTAGTTGCCTGGCCGACTTATAGGAAAGACTACATCACAAACATATGCTTGCGACAAGTCCTGCCTCTCCTTGTTGGATTCATCTCATTCATTTTAAATTATTTTCACTTCAGCAAATGGAAGCATTAATTTGTCTGTGTACCAACTGGAGAGCTGCTAAGAGATGTGTGTGACATAAGAAGAGGGCATCAATCTTAGTGCTTTCAGCCCTGACATCTCTCAAGAGCAGAGGCTAGGAGTTCTGGTGACATTTTGGAATGTTATGTGGTTATAAACTGTACAAACTATAAATATAAAAACAGAGTGTAGTTGCCCTGGCTGGTCTGGCTCAGTGGACTGAGTGCCGGACTGTGAAGCAAAGGGTCGCCGGTTTGATTCCTAGTCAAGGCACATGCCTGGGTTGCAGGCCAGGTCCCCGGTAGGGGGCGCATGAGGGGCAACCACCCATTCATGTTTCCCTCCCTCCCTTTCCCTCTCCCTTCCCCTCTCTCTGAAAATAAATAAATAAATTTTTTAAATTTTTTTAAAAATAAAAATAAAATAAAAACAGGGTGTAGAAACTACAATACAGCCCAAACCACCTGCCCTCAGCAATTTCTTGCTCTCTTTCCTCTCAGTTACATCTTCATTACTCTTTCTGACCTCCCACCAGTCTCTGTCACCCTGGCTCTAGTCCTCAGCCCCCACCACTAACAATTTATATTTATAAATTATTAAATAGTAGAAACACTGCCTACTTTATTTAATGAGTTAATATATACCTGAACATTTTCTGGATACTACACATATCATGCTCAGTGTAACTGAGACATCGAGTTGGAAATACATTTGCCAGTGTTTAGCCCTCAATGCCAAACACATAAAATTATTTGGAATGTCAGTTATCAAAGCTTTAGTTCATTAAGGTTTTAAATTTAAAACATTAGCAGCCAAGTTCTATCATGACATCTTAATGCCTATGATATATTGTGTTGGCCAAAAAGTCTTTTAGTTTTTTCTGTATGATGGCTATAGTAGAGCTTAGTTGTCTTTAACTTCATTCAAAACAATTTTGCTAGATTTTATTGTGACAGCTCTCAATTCAGTGTACATTTAAAAAAAATCAGCCTCTTTTTCAATACTGATGTTACTAAAAATGGAACCGCCTTTTGACCTGGCAATTTCACTGCTGGGATTATATTCTAAGAACACTGAAACACCAATCAAAAGAACTTATGCACCCCAATGTTCATAGCAGTACAATTTACAGTAGCCAAGTGCTGGAAGCAGCCTAAGTGCCCACCAGTAAATGAATGGATCAAAAAACTATGGTTCATTTATACAATGGAATTCTATGCAGCAGAAAGAAAGAAGGAGCTTCTACCTTCGCAACAGCATTGGTGGAACTGGAGAGCATTATGCTAAGTGAAATAAGCCAGGCAGTGAAAGAAAAATACCATATGATCTCACCTTTAACTGGAACCTAATCAACAAAATAAACAAACAAGCAAAATATAACCAGTGACATTGAAATTAAGAACAAATTGACAGTAACCAGAGGGGAGAGGGGAGGGGATAATTGGGGGGAAAGGGCAAAGGGTTTATAGGAACAACTATAAAGGACACATGGACAAAAACAAATGGGTTGGAAACAAGGGAGGGAGGTGGGGATGGTTTGGGTGGTGGGGAGGGGTGGGGGGAAAAGGCAGAAAACTGTACTGAACAACAATAAAATTCAAAAGTATTTAATAAATAAATAAAACATCAAAATTGGTAAATTTTTGTGCAACCATTTTAATATTAAAGATGGAAGAAGATATGCAACATTTTCAGTGTATTACGCTTTATTATTTCAAGAAAGGTAAAAACACAGATGAAATGCATAAAAACAAGATTTGTGCAGTGAATGGAGAAGGTGCTGAGACTGATGAAATGTGTTAAAAGTGGTTTGCAAAGTTTCTCAGTACTATTGACATTTTGGCCAAAAAAACCTTTGCTGTGGGGCTGTCTTATGCATTGGAAGGTATTTAGCAGCACCCATAGCCTCTACCCACTAGAAGCCAAAAGAGGGAGATAGCTGACGTACTCAAAATATCCAAGTCAATAAAGTTATTGGTGAAAATGAAAAATGTGTCTTTTATTTTACAGAAAAAAACTAAATGGACTTTTTGGCCAACCCATACAACCCATCAATAAATTCTCTCACTACTACTTACAAAGACACATATTTCTTTAATCCACCACCTAAACCTAATCCTTCATCATTTTTCATGTAGATCAGGACCATACAACTCTAACTGGCCTTTACACTGTTATTACTTCAACTGAAGCTGAGAGGGCTTTTTAAAACCTAAGACTTTCTTACCTCTATTGTTAAAATCTTCCACGGTATCCCATTGTATTTGAAATAAAATCAAAACTTCACTATGACCTACAAGGCTCAGGATGGTCTGCCCTTTCCTGCCTCGACATTGTCTCCTGCCGACATGCCCCAGCCACTACCCTGCTCTCACTGGACCTTTTCACATTTCCAATACCCAGAATGTGCTCCACTGGGGCCACATCCAGGCCCTTCTCTCTACAAGAACTGGGTTTTCACATGGCTGGCTCCTTTCCTTTAGGTTTTGATAAAATCATATTACCACATTGCTCCACTCCAGTGGGCACCTGTCCTATCATTGGAATTGTGCAAACCACCAGAAGACAGCAATACTGCATATTTACCTCGTCACAGAGGTCCTTCAGGCTTAAGGGGGTGCCTTGTACTTGTCTATATCAGACAACCCTGTTCTTTACCTCATAATTCTTACCATAGTGTGTAACCATAAATGTGTTTGTTTGCTTGGAAACATTGACATTCCCCATCTAACTAAGGTCTATGAGAGTACAAGATGTATTACTCTGATCACCTTTGTGTACTCAATATTGGCACAGAGCCTGGTGTTCTGCAGCATTTAATATATGTCTGTCTAATGAATGAATGAACAAATCCTCTACTTGGAAGATATTATGATTCAGATCAAAGAATTGCTCAGAGAGAAACTGAGGCATATTTAAAAATTTAAGAGTTTGTTTAAGCAAAAAACTATTCCGGATGGGCAGCTCCAACTGGAAGTAGTTAGAATTGTCCCACAGATAAGAGCCAGGGAGAAAGATGTTTCTAGAGAAAAGGCAGAAGCAAAACAAGGAAATTATTCAATTAGTTGTAGCTTAAGTGGTTGTCTTATTTGGAAAGGACCAGTTGACTATTGGTGATGGGCTGTTCTTCAGTTTTGATTTCCTGACCCCAAGGCCTTCACAAAGCCAGAGGTTTGGGTTCCTTTATGTAGACTGCTAAAGTATTAGAGCTGCTGCAGTCAAGTAGCCTCCTTGCTTAGTTTAATACTTAACAGAAGGAAAGGCCAAACCAGGGATCCATCAGTTCCCTCTGGGACACAGACATTTTCAGTGTCCAGACAAAGCAACTACTCTGAAGGGTTGCCACCACCTTGCTCAGTGAAAAGACAGAAACACCTGGAAGATAGGGATGCTGCTGGCTCATGGCTCTTGAGTCTCCAGCATTCCTATAGTACCAGCACATCATAAGCATCCAACACGTTTGTGGAATGAATAAACCCAGATGTGTGGCAAGGAGTGCATCAATACCCACACCTGACCCTCAGAACCAAAGAGGAACTGTAAGGCCGCACCCAGCATAGCTTCCACTGAGAGAGTGAGGACAGCCAGATTGTGTTCTCCGCTTGCAGTCACACAGCTCAGTGCTCATAGTCACACAGCTCAGCACTCACAGTCCATTGCAGGAATATATGTCAACAAAGAACCACTTACTTAAATGGAGCCCACCTCCTGTGGTCCACAAACACAGGTGTTCACAAATGAGAGAACTGAAAGACAGGTAAATTCACCAAAATTGTTTTACGGTGTCCTCTGCACAGCAAGATAAACCTAAGTAATGACTCCCTATCCAATTTGCCTGCTGCCCAAACACTTCACATCTACCTGGAAATTCACAGGAATCTAGAGTACATCAAGAGCTGGTTAATTCCCTTGTTTGTGGAGTATATTAAAGGATAAAAATCATACTGAATTATCAAGCCAGACAAATGGCTACACACTGTTTATTCAACTAATGATGTTATCTCTCTCATTCAAAGCAGTCAAGGCACAGAAACAAAAGCGGAAGCTGAAAGTATTTGATTTTGGCAATGAAAATTAATGAGTTTAAGTGTTAAGGAAGAAAAAGAAAATGATCTTTAGAAAAAAGGAAAAGAGATAAACATCATTTCAAACAATCACAAATGACATTTAAAGTTCCCTCCGAAGTCCCCACCATCACTGAAATCAGTGCCTGTCTGCCCAGCAGGCCCAGGCACACTACATACATCCTGTCAACAACAAAAGGACATGCTGAATGCTACTTTAAGCTAGAGAAGGAGGATATTAGATTGTCTGAAGTAATTGTTTGGAGGGGGTTCACATTCATTACATACTCATGGTATACTCTCCTGATATTCAGTAGCATGTAAGCATCTGTTCAAAATGAACAATTTCCTTCACTTAAATGTGGAACTCTTGGGGAGAGAGAGAAGGCCATCCAGAACCAACATCTTCAGGCTCTGGTTAACACTGGATCAACAGTGCCTAAACATAGACTAAAAGCCACATGTTGCATGAAGATTTATGAAACCTCTGTAGTTATGAGATTTTTCCACATAAAGAATGCTGCAAATGCACTCATCATGGAATGCATTATGTTCCCTCCAGGGCACCTAAACGATAAATCTGCCAAACATTTCTCAAGTGTATCATTCCAAATAAGAGCTTTATAGGAGACACTTGTATCATTCCAAATAAGAGCTTTATAGGAGACACTCCCCAAGTTAGCTAGGTCAATAATCTTAATCTTTTAATTTATTGAAACTCAGGAAGACGTGTGAAATATGGACCTGGGTGAAGGAAAATCATCAGAGATGAAGACATTTTGGAAACCCTGATCATGACTTTGCTGTTACTCTGACCATCTTTTCTCTGGCCAGTCTTTTCTCCAGAACATTTTGCACAGTCATGGAGAAATATTTTGAGGCTTCCAAAAGACATGGTTTATGTTGATATTGTATGGAATTCAGAGTTAAAGTCAGTGTTAAATGATTTCAGAGGTGAGTTTCCTTCACATCTCTACCTTCAGGACAACAAACAGGCACCTGCTTCCCTCCTAATCTACTAGTGCCTCAACCTCCAAATAAGACCCCTTTGCCCTGCTGGACAGACTCAGCAGATGGAGACCTCATAAATACGCTCTTCAAATCTCGTTAGGCATCAAGCAAACACACAGCTAGACTCTAAGGAATTAATTGGTTAGAGCAGAAGAACCTTTGAGAAAAGACTATGAGAGTCAGGACTTTGAAGATATCTTCCCTATTTCCAGAACTTTGTGGTCTTAAGCAAGTTACTGAACTTTTAAAATCATCTCCCCATCTGTGAAAGTGAGATAATTTTATCTACTTCTTAAGATTGCTATAGGATTTAGATGAAATATGTTTAAATGCTTAGTACACAGCCTACCCGAAGTAGGAGCTTAATAAATGTTCTATTCACACCTCTTTTGGATAGACAAATTAGATTGACTTGTGCATGTGAATCTTACTAGGTTGAAAGCACCTGGGAAGTGAAGACCATCTCTTTTTTTTTTTAAGATTTTTCTTTTATTTTTTTATTATTTTTTTGTTTAAATACAGTTATTTGCATGCTCTCCACTCCCCCTCCCATCCCACCTCCCCCCGCCCCCTTAGTTCTGTCCATGTGTCCTCTACAGTGATTCCTGAAAACTCTTCTCCCCATTGTCCCCTCCCCCCTCTTTCCTGTCTATTCTTAGACTGTTCTTAATTTCAGTGTCTCTGGTTATGTTTTGCTTGCTTTCTGCTTTTGTTGGTTATGATCCGGTTAAAGGTGAGATCATAAGGTATTTGTCCCTCACTGCCTGGCTTACTTCACTTAGCATAATGCTCTCCAGTTCCATCCATGCTGTCGCAAAAGGTATAAGCTCCTTCTTCCTCTCTGCTGCGTAGAATTCCATTGTGTAAATGTACCATAGTTTCTTGATCCATTCATTTGTAGATGGGCATCTAGGTTGTTTCCAGCACTTGGGTATTGTGAATTGTGCTGCTATGAACATTGGAGTGCAAAGGTTCTTTTGAATTGGTTTTTCAGGATTCTTAGGGTATAATCCCAGTAGTGGAATTGCTGGGTTGAAAGACAGTTCCATTTTCATTTTTCTGAGGAAGTTCCATACTGTTTTCCACAGTGGCTGCACCAGTATGCATTCCCACCAACAGTGCAGTAGGGTTCCCTTTTCTCCACATCCCCTCCAACAGTTATCTGTTGCTTTGTTGATAATGGCCATTCTGACTGGTGTGAGGTGGTATCTCATTGTGGTTTTAATTTGTATCTCTCTGATGGCTAATGATGTTGAGCATCTTTTCATATGATTCTGGGCCCTCTTTATGTCTTTTTTCGAGAAGTGTCTGTTCATGTCTATTGCCCATTTTTTAATTGGGTTTCTTGTCTTCCTGGAGTGGAGTCGTATGAGTTCTTTGTATATTTTGGAGATCAGACCCTTGTCTGAGGTATCATTGGCAAATATCTTTTCCCATACGGTTGGTTCCCTTTTTATTTTAATACTATTTTCTTTAGCCCCACAGAAGCTCTTTATTTTGATAAGATCCCATTTGTTTATTCTTTCCTTTATGTCCCTAGCTTTGGGGACATATCATTGAAGATGTTGCTGTGTGGAATGTCTGAGATTTTCCTACCAATGTTTTCCTCTAGAACTTTTATGGTGTCATGACTTACATTTAAGTCTTTTATCCACCTTGAATTTATTTTTGTGTATGGTGTAAGTTAGTGCTCGAGTTTCATTTTTTTGTAGGTAGCCATCCAGGTTTCCCAACACCATTTGTTGAAGAGGCTATTTTTATTCCATTTTATGCTTCTGCCCCCTTTGTCGAAGATTAATTGCCCGTAGAGACTCGGGTTTATTTCTGGGCTCTCTATTCTGTTCCATTGGTCTATCTGTCTGTTTTTATGCCAGTACCAGGCTGTTTTGATTATAGTGGCCTTGTAATA
>PVJI01015361.1:0-41476 GCA_004026765.1 Micronycteris hirsuta | reverse complement strand
CATAAGTCCTTCTGCTTCTGCACTTCCTATACTATTCTTAACCTCCCCCTGTCTGTTGTCTACCTCCCATTTATGCTACTTATTCTGTGCCCCATTCCCACCCTCTCCCCCTACCACTCCCCTGTTGATATTCCTCCATACCTTATATAACTCCCTTTAACATTTCATACAATAAAGGCTGGGTGGTGATGAACTTCTTAAACTTGACCTTATCTGAGAAGCACTTTATCTGCCCTTCCATTCTAAATGAAAACTTTGCTGGATAGAGTATTCTTGGATGTAGGTCCTTGCCTTGAACAGATCAAAGCTCCGGAACTAACCGGCCAAGAGATAGACAACCTATCAGATGCACAGTTCAAAACCCTAGTAATCAAGATGGTCACAGAATTTGACGAAAAATTATCGAAATTGCTGCTTCCCAATTTCTAACCTTGTCTTAGGACCCGGAGGCCCAGGCCGTTCCTCTTCCTTCTACAGACTCTTTTGTCCTCCCAAAGATTCCTAAGCTTCCATAGCTTTCTTATTCTCAGGGACCCATCAGCTCTGCACTGCAGTGGATGATGCGTCCAAAGAGAAATCAGATGTGAGGTATATATAATGCAGAATTTATGATTAAATGAAGAAAATAATAACTTCTGTCTTTATATTTGGAGATGGGGAGGGGAAGAAGAAGTCATCTCTCCTCAGGCATGGAGAAGAGAGGAAAGACCCTTGACCGCCCCTCCCCCACTCCTGGCTTGTATGCTTCTTGGGTGCTACTCTTCCAGAAGCACATGGGCAGTCCAGACCCAGGATCTGGGCAGCTGTCAGCTTAGAAAGCACACAGCTGAGGGTGGGAGGCCATCTGGCGAAGGGTAGGGCAGGCAGGACTGACTGACGACCAAAGCGGGAGACTTCCCCAGCCTCCAAGCACTTTACCTATTAGAACTCGTTTGAGCCTTATTTTCTGCCAGGTAGGTGCTTATCTAATCTGTTTTACAGATGAGGAAACTGAGGTCCAGGGAGATGAAGCAACTGACCACAGGCTGCCCAGCCAGGAAGGGGCAGGCAGAGCCTGGGCTCACACCTGCAGTCTGGCTCCAGGGCCTGTGCTCTTCAACGCGGTGCCGTGCGGACACGCACCGGAGGAACAGGCAAATTCAGGAATTCAGGGGTGTGCTCCTATCATGGAAGTTTCCAGGCCCTCGGCTCACATTAGTGGGCAGGGGGCCCTGAGAATAGCTGAAACTGCATTTCTTGCTAGTCCAGTAGGATGGGAGTTTGGAGCTTGATTTTAATGTGATTTCATTACAAATAATAAAACGGCTCTTTCTCTGAGCATGCTGATGGCTTTGATACCTGCTATATAGTTCACGAATAACTTATTTTTGTCCTTCTTCCTATTCTTAATAAGTAAGAACCCATTTTTTGATAAGGCAAAGACTCTTCCACCTGCAGTATCGGCCAGGCAAACCTGCAAAGGGAAGGGAATTAATGTTAAAAGTTCTTTGGCAGGTCTCTGTGACTAAGAGGCTTAACAATCACATTGTCTGGGAGGGAAAGAGGCAGAAAAGCCAATCTGCACATTGCTGTTAACCAGACTCAAGGGGTTCACTGCTTGGGGTGCTCTATTCAAAAATGAGATGTGGTTGTTTTTAGGTAGTTTTATCTATTATACTTGCAGCAAGTAAAACAGACAGGGGACTCACATGCAACGCTCTGCCTCCTGCAAGGGAGCCTTATCCATTGCTTATATACACTATTCGCTTAATTACATGTCGATTTCTTCTTTGCAGTTGGCTACTTTTACCCAGCTGGGTTCCTGTCAAGCTCATCTTGTTTACAGCTGTGCCTGCAAAATACTGGGCTCCTTTTAACAGTTAGCAAGAAGAGCATTTGGAAAGAACTGCCCAGACCTTGAGACCCTTTTCCTATCTACCATTACTGTTGTGAATTGATGCATTGTTAGAGTGTCACAAATTACTAAACCTCATTTTTGTTCAGGGGTCACACTCTACTTGCTCCCAACCTGGATTACCTGCTTTGATTTACTGTTCAAGCAGCAGAATCCTTCCTGTGCTATGGCAAAATCACACAAGGGGCCTCATTCAAAAAAGTCCCAAGCCCAGCCTCCCCTCCCCGCCTCCCTGCACCCTCTGACGAGGAAATAGCTTCAGATTCACTAACTTTGATCAAGCTTACAGGACCCATTCCTCTGTTTCTGCTGTCTCTTAGCAACGCCTTACAGTGTGGCTTTATTCAGGTGCCACCACTGCCTGCTGCCGGAGAAAGGAAATCTTCCAGGATAAGGAAAAATCTGCCAGGGCTAGTAGGTTGCTACCACTGTGATGCACAGACATGGCATGAGGTCCAGATTTTCTGGGCCTGATTTCAATTTCGCCAATGTTGCATTAAATGATGCTTTTTTTTTTTTTACTGAAAGATGTGCTTTTTAATGATATTTTATTCTTTCTAATAAGTGTAATTGACTTTTTAACTTTTTAAAATATTTTTGAATAAAAGGTATACATTTATAAGCCAGAAATCTTAATTTTCAGATTGGAACACATTCACTCTCTGTGTATATGATCACATAGTTGATACGTTCCTTCACAATAAATAATGTAATTCACATATGATTGCGGGAGAAACCCCAAACTGAAACCCTCTTTACATTCTGTTAATCCGCCAAGCTTTCCTTCCTTCACTCACACGGCCTCTCAAGCTCATCCCCATGAAGAACTCTCCCCTAACTAAATGGAACAGAGACAGTGACTTCTCTCAAACTAGGATGCACAGATAGTAACCTGAGCGCCTTGCCTATTCAGCCGTCACTCCACTGTAGGTCTACTCCGATTATCACGGAAACTAGTAAACCTCTGTCCTCATTCTGCTGGTATTTCTGGTATATGTCTAAAAATGCTTCTGTGCATACATGTTTGCCGGCCTCAGACTTCAAGCTTACAGAAAGCAGAAAAAGTATCCTCCATCTGTCTTGTGTTTTATAAAGGACCTACGGAAACATTTAACAAATTATTTTAATAATGCTTATGGTAACTTACGGATAGTCAATAGCATAGTTCCTGCAATTACTTCTTATTGGATTTAGGCTACAAACCATAAGACAACACAATAAATGGACAAAAATCAGCCAGACATTAAGTATTTCACAAACAGCATGAAAAGGTGATGGAAGGGCAATTTGCAGAGAATCATAAGAAAAAAAATCACTTACTAAAACAGATTAAGGATGAGAAAGGCTTTTGCCATTAGCTTTTTTAAATGGCATGAAAAGTGGGACTGCTTTAAGTGGCAAACATTTATTTGGTAAGTAGTTGAAGGCATGGGGTAAGCTGGTCCTTCAGGAGAATAGTTATCCCTGTTGGACACGGCTCACAAGAATTATTCACAGGGTAGATTTAGAAAACTAGGTCAACAAGCTCAGCCAAAGAGAAATATTGCTGTAATTCCTTGGCCACAGGCCCACTCGAGAACTCCTTAAACATTAGTCACACAGGGGAAATACACTTTCATAAAACACCACTATTTATGATCTCAAGGATAGCTTGAAGTTTTATTCTGCTTTGGATTGACTCCAACAGTGCCAGCCACCCCTTGCTTGACAAGTGACCAGCCTGGGTGGCCTCACGGCTCAATGCCATATGAATGTGAAATGGAGGCACTGAAGGCTGCGAGGAAAGAGCTGAAGGCATTAGTAAAAGAGGAGGTCATTTTGAGTGGCTTTGCCGCAAGTGATGTAGAAGGTAAGAAATATTTATGGAGCACCTATTATATGTAATGCATTTGTTGTTGTCTTAGTTTGAGAGTATATTTATTAAAGCTGGGACAGTGAAACAGGAAGGGCTTAGCGCAGAAAAAGCAACAGGAGAGCCCAGGCAGGGCTGCCTTAGCTCACTGGGAAGGCAGAGAAAAGGGGGCCTTGGGGACAGGTTCACAGGGTTAGCCAGGGACGAGCTGCCACTGCCCATTGCTCCCCTGGTCGCGAGTCTCATGGGGCCCCTTAGAGTTCAGCAGATGTGAGCCTGAGAGGGAAGGAAGGTGTGGTTATAAATATTGAAAGGATCTGCCCTAATGTCTATCATTAGAGTGAAGGTTCATTTGGGGAAATCTCAAATCCTTGAGTAACTGGAGTTTCCTTCCTCCTGCACCTGTCTTAATCCTTCATGATTTATCATTCCTTTACTTCAGAACTAACGGACTTCTGGGAAAAAATTAGAGCTCCCTACTGCTCAGAGGGATTTAAGTGGTGTGCCTCCAGGGTTCTTCAACAGGATTAGGAAGTGGGAGGCAGAGATATTAAATGTTTTAATCAGCAGAATAACTTTAGGGAAGTCACTTCATAAATGCATCCACCCTTCCCTTAATTTCTGTGTTTCTCTCATGCTTAAAACTCTCCCAAGGCTCCCCTTTGTACTTAGAATAAAATTCACACTCCTCATCTGAGACTGAGGCCCTGTGTGATCTGGCCATACCTATGGCCCTGACTTTCCCAGTAATTTATGCTCACTACCAATCCTGCAGGCGCACAGGACTCTTTTGCTAACCCCTACCAAGACCCTTCTGCCCCCTCATCGTGGATGGCTGTTGCTGGACACTCAAGTCTCATTCAGCTCAGGCACCTTCTCCGTGAGGCCTTCTCCCACTGCATAAACTAAACTTTTCACCCTAGCACCCCTCACCTCGTCATTTCCTCCTGTTTTATTTTCTTCTAAGCCCTGGTCACAATTTGAAGTTTGGTGCCCATGCTTTACCCACTTGTTTATCATCTCCTGCTCCTACTAGAACGTAGGCAGGGCCTTCATTCGTCCCACTCGCTGCTGAATCCCCAGCGCCTAGAACAGCGCCTGCCTCGCAGCTGGCGGTCAAGAAATATTCGGGGACTGAATGAATCCAGAAGTTAGTTGTTCAGCAACTGTTTTCATCTGCAGTGTGACCACTGTCATGGAAATAAAAGAATCCTCCCTGAACACACAAAATCAGAAGCTAAAACAATCTATAATAAACCTCAGGAGATTTTATCCTAGATGAGCCACTTAACTCTTTTTTACTTTTACTTACATAACAGTTTGCCTTACAGCTTAAACAAATCTGTTGTCTAGTTTCCTGGCCTGTGGTGGATTTAAAGAAGCACATTGGAGGTCAGCATGAGAATAGCAGCAAGAAAGGAGAGGCCAGCGTGGAGGAAACTAAGAAGTTACTAAAAACCAGAAAGAACTCAGAAGGCTGAATATTTGGAGGCATTAAGTACAGAAGCACACAGTGTCCCTGATCTAAGGTTACTAGCAAACAATACCACTATTACAGGGGTTACTTCAATTATTCAGAAAATGAAATTATGTTGTGTGTATGTCTAAGGAAACAGGCAAATAGTAAATATTATTAACTGTTCCCTGGGAAAATTTTTTATCCAATATGTTATTTTGTATTGTTATTTTCAAAGGCAAGTAAAATTCAGGTTTGTTGTTTTTTTTTTTTTTTTAATTAATTTCTGTGGAACATGTTAAAGGAAATCCTTTCCTTTCTTCCTACCCACCTTTCATCCCTCCCTCCCTTTCTTCTTCCCTTTCTCCATCTGCCCTTCCGCCCCTCCCTCCCTCATTTACTTCTCTCAATCAGAAATCTGGAGCTAACCATGCCTCTTTATTAAGCATGGGCAGCTAGAGAGCACATGTCTAACTTTGGCTTTCAAACATACCAGCTCTGTACACCTTTAGGACATGTTTTGGGGTTTCTTTTCCTGATCTTGACTTGATCTTTTCTTCATCTTGACCCTTATTTATATTTTCTTAGAACTTATTCTTTATTACTACTGCAGTAACCTTTAACATTATTTTAATTTATTATTTGTGTTACAGTTGTACACTGGAAATCTTTTATGGAGAGAGACTGAGTGTATGTAAACAATCTCTCCTGAGATCTCTCTGCTGATGGCACAGAATAAATAGGGTGACATTTCAATCCTTTCCTCATCATACGATCAGGTTGACCACTCACGGAAGAGGAACCGAGCTCCTTGCAGGTAAAATAGGATTTTCAAATGATAAACACTTTAATGAAGCCCTGGAGCGTGATCTGGACCTGGTAATGGAAAGGTTAATACAAAAATCACACATCCTGAAAATTGAAAGTCAAATTCCAAAAAGTTAACATTGACTAAATATAATCACAGGAAATATGCACAACACAAAGGGCAGCCAAAAAAGAGTCCCAGCGGCCGGTCCATTTGGAAAGGAGGAAGCAGGCCGCTGCGGCCCAGCGACGTGAGCCCCCCAGCCCTCGCTCTCTCTTCTGCCCGCGTTCTGTTTTCTGTTGGTACGGGCTAGTTTACGGAATCAGGATAAGCCAGCTCCAGGAGCGAGGCTTATCGTCACGGCTTTGTTGTTGTTCTGGCTGCAGGACTGCATCAGGAGTCCCAGCAAGTTGCTATAACGTTGAAAAGATCACAAGCAGAATCCAAGATGGCACTGTGCTTACTATAGAACCCCACTTTCACCTACGGACTTACATTTGTGTAAAGCTTATAGCATTTATAGTCTGTAAATATTTGAAAAAAAAACATTTGAAAGAGAGAATTTACCATATCATAACCAGTAGCAGAATCTGCAAGCAAATCTATTTATAAACCACATAGGCAATAATTTGATTCCACTATATTGCTTAGTTTGGGGATGATCTTTTTAAAAATCTCCCTGAAGACTATTAAAAACTGGCTCCCTTAAAATCTGAGAGGTCTTAGGCCATTTAAACAAAGCAATCATCTTATAAATTTTAGTTCACAACTCTCTGAAAGTGTTTTTGGCCGTTTATTGGATTGGCTGCCCACACCTGCTCCCGCCCTCTCCACGTCCCATCAGTTTCTCAGATGTACGTGGTTATAACGATCTTTGGGCTCTCAGCAGGCCCGATAGAACCATGTGCGCTGCACCCAGCCCCAGCCCCACCACAGCCGATTGGGCGACACCCAACCCACACGGGCCACCACCAAGTGTGGTTGGTGGTGGAGACACCACCAAGGAGCCTCTTCCCAGGGGACTGGGAAGTGTGCCTAAGGGCCTCCAGCCTTAGTCTGAACTGTTTCTAAAGAGAGACATAATAAACATGGGAATTGCAGGTGGCCATACTCCTCCCTGTGGAGGAGGGAGTGGAAGGAGCCGATGTGCAGACAGAGAAAGAATGATTCAGAGAAGGCTGCAGAGAAAGGCAAAGGCCAATAGAGAGAAGAGATGAAAAGAGAGACCTAAATCTGGAGCCCTGGATCCAGTAGGTCCTGAGGTCCATCTGTGTGTCTGCCCTTGGGTTCTGTAAGACCCTACATTTACACACATGTGTTCTCCTTCTAACAAGTCTCTCTCATCTGGGATTAAACAGACTTGAGGGCCTCTATTACACATAACCAAGAATCCTAACTAAATGTACAAGCGATAGAAGACACTTTTGTTCAAGGGTACAAAACTTCAAAGTTGAAGTGAGGCAATTTGTTGGAACTGATTGAAACTACCTGAGAGGAACTGATTTTCAATATTCCCATTTGCTGAATAAGTAATTCATGAGACTAAAAAACACAGAACAACCCCTTTAAGCAAATTCATTTCCTTTTACTATGGGAGAATAACAAACAGAACTTTTTGTGTTTTGCATAGTTATAAAAAACTCAAGTTAGCCCTGGCCAGAGTAGCTCAGTGGATTGAGCGTGGGCCTGTGAACCAAAGGGTTGCTGGTTCAATTCCCAGTCAGGGCACATGCCTGGGTTGTGGGCCAGGTCCCCAGTGGGGAGCGCTTGAGAGGCAACCACACATTGATGTTTCTCTCCTTCTCTTTCTCCTTCCCTTCCCTTCTCTCTAAAAAAAGAATAAAAATCTTAAACAAACAAACAAACAAACAAACAACTCAAGTTAGTCTTTCTGTCCAAATCTCTCAGACAAAGCTTAATACTTGACTAATGCTACCAATATTTTGTAAAAAAAAAAAAAAAAAAATTAACACTCGAGATTAGAAAATTGGGTATATATTAGCATAACATGTTTTAAAGTGTGTTTTAGCTTCTATTTATCCCCTGGGTCCTGGAGGAGAACCTAATTTTATGAATAAGGGAGTTTTGCAATAGTAGTAACTTCTAAATAGTATGAACTTTTGGAGATTTGTCACCAAAAACTATAGTTTCAGTTGAGTTCTTAGAAATACAGGCACAAACGAATTGGCAAGACTTTAGAATCATGGTGCCAGAAGGGAGGAAACCACAGTCTAATCTTTTCCCACCACAGACAAGGAATTAAGACCCAGAATACGGAGACTTGCCCTTAGCTACCCTGAACCAGAGAAAGGGCTGGGACCCTGTGTCCCAGCTCCCACTCTGATTGCCTGTCACGCGGCACAGGGACACACAACTTAGAGTGGTCCATGTGCTTGCGTTCTGCTGTCTTCTTCCAATCGAGATGCTGAGGTGTGTGCAGCTCCAGGAGGGCCGCACCTGTACAAGGATCCGGAAGACTTCTGTGTGTGAATGTCAAAGGAAACGCTAAGGAGGGAAAATGACTGAGAACGTTGTCATGGGAACACCAAGGCAAATCACAAGATGAAAAAGAGCCGACACCCATTCTGCTATCTCAGGCTCTATTTACTCAAGTAGGAAATCAAGACATCTGTGTCGAAACCAATGCAGTGTAAAACAGACTCAAGAGAAGCTTTTCAATTTAATCAACACTGTCCCCTAAATACCAAAATCTTTTAAAGAGACACCGCTGCACAGCAATTTATCTATATCGCTATTAAAATTATACAGGCTTTTGTGCAAGCTCTCTCTGTGTTCTAGGTTTTTTTAAATGCCAAATTGTTCACCAACAAGGACTGATGCAAAGACAGAATAATGTAGAATACCATTTTATGAGTAGAACAGTTTCTAAATGTATGACAGGTCTGAAAGGTCAAACAGGCTTGATTTTATAATCGTTTACCCTAATGAAATAAGTGACCTCTCCCTGGGGGTTAAGTATACCTGGGGATCAGTCTCCCACTGCAGAAGGGAATTTAATGAAACTAGAATCTGGTCAGAGAAGGAGATATCAATCATTAGGGGGCAGACAGGTAGGAATTCTGGCCCTAAAATTCTGTGGTGGGGATTTTGTGTTATTGATCAAAGAAGGTACTTTTTCACATCACTGAATGTTAATCACCTTTCAAAGGTTCATTCATTCATATATTATGCTATTCAGGTAGGGAACCATCCTACCTCTCACTGAATCCCAGATTTCGTGAAAGAGTTGAGCCCATTGTACAGGGTAGGACAAAAGTGGCTTTACAGTTGTTTGTATGGAAAATGATACAATAATAAAAAATAATACAAGAATAAAATCTGTGTTTCACATACTCACATCTGTAAACCTACATTTGCCCCACCCTGTAAGTAGCTTCCTTGCAGTGAAGTCAGTTGGCAAAATAATTAATCTTTAGAAACAAGCTAAGATAAATAAAATAAAATTATTTTTTTGTTTTTATTTCATTAAACAATTTTATTTCCTTTCTGGATTCCTAGACTCATGCATAATCACATACGTCAGAACTAAAAAGACCTCAGAGAACAAGGAAGACAGTCTAGCTCCGCTCAGTGAGTTGTCAGGGGCCACTCTGCTTGTTAGTTGGCAGAAGCAGAGCTTCATTTTTATCTCTTCAATCCCAGTGCCAGTAGCCTTTACTCTAAATAAAGAGCTTGTATCAAAAATTTAACGTACTTTACAGACATAGCTCATTTTAAGGCAAAACAATCCACGACACAGTAAGCTAACACTATTTTCTGTTTTAGACAGGGCTTGTTTTTAAGAAAAGAGACTACCCTGCATTCCCATCTCTCACCGAGGGCGGCGATTTTCAGCCGGTGTGCTGCAAGAATGTTTAAAACATCGGTACCTGACTGTGTAGTCGGGGCCACGGACCCCTTTTCCCTTAGATTGTCAATAAAAAATGACAGCAGCCAACAGAGCAATAGCCATCCAGTGTGAGTGAATCAAAATCATACCTATTTTTTTATCAGATTGGCAAAAAATATAGTATATTTTTGGCATGCTGCAGAATTTCAGTAATTAGGTTATGTGTGCCAGGAAAGGAAAAGCGTGAAAACCGCTGTCCTAAGGGCAATGTACCCAGTGCTGTCTCCCTCCCACCCCGATCTCCCCACAGGCCCGTTTGTCTCACTCACCTGTACCCTGTCTTCTAAACCCTGAACACTCCTAGAAGCTGGTGATGAAAACTCACAAAATTCACTGGTTCAGACGAGAGGAAGAAAAAAAGTAAGACTAAAACAGAGGTAAAATGTTTGGGAAATTTAAAGCTACAGGTGGAAATTTTGTGGGGTTTGTAAAAATGGCACTTGGAGGGAAATTTTAAAAATATTTTTCTGCTAATTTTCTAATGTCATCACATACCAGAAGTCCGTGTTATTTCAAAACATAAAATATGTTAAGATATGAAGACCTAGTAAAGAAAAAGTTGTACACTTCCCAAAATGACCGCAGGGAAAGCCTTTTTACTCTCAAGTTGCACCTGTTTTCTGTGTCTTCATTTGGGCTTCTTACCTTTAGCCCCAGACTCGGGTCACGCATTGCCAGTTCCTTGTGTCCCCACAGAGAGGCAGCAGAACGTGGTGTCCAAGAAATCTTGAGGGCAGGCTCTGGCCCCAGACCATGGAACATTCTCTGATTCACACCGACAGACTCACCACAGAAGTGGTGCCACCCTCAGCAGGCATTGCCCGGAGCTGGAACTCTGCGGCCCCCAACCCCAGGCCTCCACTGCTCCCAGCAAGCAGTGCTCGTTCATGCAAGGTCAGGTCGTTAGACCAGGTGTTCCCAAGGGTCCCTCTCTCACCCTCCCCAGCAGAGAAAGCAGGAGTGCAGTAGAGACAACTTCCTCCCAGGCGAGGAAACGGTGGATTGCCTTCCGAGGACATCTCACTGTCTCAGATAACAATGAGAGGAGGCTGAAAGAACTCTGTCTCCAGCCACCAGGTCTCAGTGTCGGGTTTCAGCAAGTCACTGACCAGCCTCAAGCATCTGTCCCCTCACCCGTGAAGTGGGGATGATAATAATGTGCATCCTCACAAAGTTTTGAGGTTTTTGAAGCCTTCTGTAGGTCACAGAGGGCTATACTTGTTTTAACCAAACCCTAGTCAATAATGTAAATTAAGAACCGAATGATTTAATTCACAGCAATCACTCCTTAAGCTATCTGGAAGGATGTCAGTCAACAATTTTCACTTAGGAGTCAATTTGTTTCAACAGTGAAAGTATAAATTTAGACATTTGCAGAAGAGAATTTACACTTCTTAAGATCCAGATTTTTCTGCTAGGAAAGTATCAATACTATGATACACATGTAGGAACAGATTTGCTTCCATGCAACCGACATTTCACTTTCATAAATATAACTGAATACATCATTCCTGAGTACATCGAGTCAAAGATCCCACTATGAGTAATCAAGGGCCTCACCTTTCACAGCTGACCTGAAGGCATTTTTCATCAGCCCCCTCCCACTCTGCCGTGACTCATAAATCTAAATTCCAAAATATGAGAGGAGTGGGTAATTCTCATACACGGATCTATCAAATCCAGAGGACAACTGCATCTGTTCAGAGCTGGGCAGATGGAAAAAACGATCTGTTGATTTTGCTAATTTCCCTGAAACCCAGGACAAGGTGGGGGTCACCAGGTTAATAATAGCCACAGGCATTTAAAGGACTTATGGTTCTGAAGATGCTAATTTCCCACCTCCCCCCCATGGCAGAAGGAATCACAATGTCTGACCAGCAAGATTAAGAGTAAGTTTTTGCACTCCCATCAACAGTGCAAATGGGTTCCCATTTCTCCATATCCTCGCCAGCACTTGTTGTTGATTTATTGATGATAGCTGTTCTGAGAGATGTGAGATGATATCTCATTGTGGTTTTAATTTGCATCTCTCTGATGATTAGTGATGTTGAGCACCTTTTCATATGCCTATTGGCCATCTGCATGTCCTCTTTGGAGAAGTGTCTATCCTGGTCCTTTGCCTATTTTTTAATTGGGTTGTTTGTTGTTTTGGTGTTGAGCTTTGTTAAGTTCTTTATAAATTTTGGATATTAACCCCTTATCAGATATATTGGCAAATATGTTCTCCCATTCTGTGAATTGTCTTTATTTTGTTGATGGCTTCCTTTGCTGTGCAAAACTTTTTAGTTTGATATAGTCCCATTTGCTTATTTTTTCTTTTGTTTCCCTTACCTGGGGAGATATATATGATAAAATATTGCTATGAGCAATGTCCAAGATTTTGCTGCCTATGTCTTCTTCTGGGATTTTTATGGTTTTAGGTTTTACATTTAAGTCCTTAATCCCTTTTGAATGCATTTTTGTGTGTGGTTTAAGAAGGTGATCTAGTTTCATTTTTCTGCATGTATCTGTCCAATTTTTCCAACATCTTTTATTAAATAAACTACCTGTACCCCATTGTATGTGCTTGCTTTCTTTGTCTAATATTAATTGACTATAAAGATGTAGGTTTATTTCTGGGCTCTCTATTCTGTTCCCTTGATCTATGTGTCTGTTTTTATATCAGTACCATGCTGTTTTTAGTACTATGGCCTTATAGTATAGTTTGATATTAGGCAGCATGATTCCTCCGACTTTGTTCTTCTTTTGCAGATTGGTGCAGCCACTGTGGAAAGCAGTATGGAGATACCTCACAAAATTAAAAATGGATCTGCCTTTCCCTCCAATCCCTCCTCTAGAAATATATCCAAAGAAATCCAAAACATAATTCAAAAGAACATAAGCACCCCTACATTCATTGCAGCATTATTTACAATCACCAAGATAAGGAAGCAGTTCAAGTGCCCATCAGAAGATGAGTGGATAAAACAAGTGTGGGGCATTTACACAACGGAATACTACTCCGCTGTAAGAAAAAAGAAAATTTTACCCTTTGAGACAGTATGGATGGTCCTGGAGAACATTATGCTAAATGAAAGAAGTCACGCAGAGAAAGACAAGTACCATGTGATTTTACTCATGTGTGGACTCTAATGAACAAACTGAACTGATGAGGAAAATAGAGACAAACTCATAGATGGGGAGCAGGATGACAGCTGGGGTAGCAGAGGTGGGGGGGTGGACGGATTGAGCAAAAAGGAAAAAGGACTCATGGACACGGACTACAGTGTGGTCATTGAGGGGGGAGGGGAGTATAAGGGGACTAAATGGTAATAGGAAAAATACAATAAAAAAACAAACAAACAAAAAAGAGTTTTTGTAGCTCTGCGTCCCAACTGGACCCACTCTACATCTACGCCTCTGACTTCCTGGCTTTCCCGGTCCTGCTGGTGTCCCAGTGATTTTCTTCGCCTCTGCTCTCCCCTAAGACAGGGCTGCAAAAGGTTCATTTCAATTGCTCAACAGTCTATCTCCACAGCAATCGCGAGGCAGCTTTTCCAGATGAGAAAACTGAGGGCTCTGGAGGGTTGCTCAAGATTAAACTTGAACTTGGGATTTCTAAGTTTTTAGCAAGGAATCTTGCAATCCTTACTTTTAGATGTCTGGAGGCCCGTTAGATTTCTGCAGACAAGGCAAAAATCTACCCAACCGAACCAACTCCCCAAGCACTTCTCTGCAGAGAAATGGCAACCTGAGGTTTGGCTTATACTCAGTAAGCAGGAAGGGAGAGAATGCGTAAAGATGGTGTTTTCAAGTCATCAGAGCGGTTTTAAAGTACACAAATAACTACCATGTGACCCCACCGACAGAGACTGGTCTCTGACGCATGGGTATGGCACGCGTCCTAAACTCCTGTAGGAAATGAATGATAGAAGAACCAGGATGGAATGTAAACTGTAAACTATTGCTTAAGCATCTCTTTTTCCAAGAGTTCCCTTCCGAAGAAAACCCCGGCTCATCCTTTCTGCCTGATTCTTAACTGTGGCTGTTCAGGCTCCCTGCTGAAAGGAGAAAGGGGACAGAGGGACAGTATGAAGAAACACGCAGGGGAGCCACAGAATCCAGGTTCAGCAGCTTCACTTCCACGCCCAGGGAAGGCCTCCTTCCAACGCTGTGAATTTCCTCCACTTCTCCTGTGTCTTCCCCGAGAGTGCCTTCCATGCCGCCCTCCCACACACTCCAACAGTCCCCCACCCTCTGTCTCACCCCCCAAAGCCCAGTACACACTCTTCCTCACTCTTACCCCCTCACCTAGAGATGTGCACGGTATAGCAAGACGTCCATGCTATTGGGAAAGGGAAAATAAAAACATTCTTTTTCACTGTGCCCACCTATTTTGGGAGCAGTGCACCTGAGCTGGGTGGAGAAGGCAGGCTGGGCTCAGGCACCAGCATGATGAGAAGGCTGAGTCAGAGAGTAAGGTGCTAATAACAAAGAGCAGGCATGGCCACGCTCACAGGTGGGGCCCATATGAGCCGGAAGAGATCCTGGAGACCACACAGCATGACCCTTTTCCTTTCCGATGGAAACTGGAGGGTAGGAGGCTGATGCAGGGCTACACACCCACTGTGGGGGGAGGGGGGCAGGAGGCAGCGGTCGTCCTTAGAAGGTCAAGGATGCAAGGATGTGGCTGAGTTCTAAGCTGTGCTCCAGTTCCGGAATCCTCCACAAAATGTCCCCAAAGTCCCCACTGCCCTTTCTGGAGTGTCTTTTTGGAGGATGGAGAAGATTTTTGCCTAACCACATCTCAGTTCCCTCATCTGAACTTGGGGATGTGAGCCTCTATTTTTCAGGTGTCTACGAGGATAAATGAGAAGTAAGAAACCACCTAGCCTGGCACGCCAGGCACGCCATCGGACTCAATAACCGTCCGTGCACCTTCTCTGTCTTTTCCTCTGGTCTTCCCCTACAAAGTGTGCACTTCTTCGCCTGAATTTCCTTCTGTCTTTGGCAGAAATCTTGGGAAACAGTTATTCATTCTCAGTTTGCAAACAAAATGTTGCTAGTGGCTGGGTGGGTGTCAGAGCACAGAGGAGAGCTGGGCCCAGGAGGACCGTGGCCAGCAGCACCTTTGCTGTTGAGAAATAGCCCATCTGGAGTGGAGGGAAACCCAAGTGTGAGGCACTGGGAGCCCTCATGGGCGCCTCTGTCCCTTCTCTCCATTCCCTCTTCCCGTGGGGACAGCTGGGGTCTGGGGGATTCAGCCACACACACTTCCTTACCTTGAAAGGCAGAGTGGTAGGTGGGGCCGGGTAGCTCCTGCTGGTCTGAACGGGTGGACCGTATCTGAAGAGCTTCGCCCTCCTGGCCCACACGGTGGTACCTGGGCCCTCTTTACAGCTCTCCAGAAGTACCTGGCAGGTGGCAGCACCTCTCCTCAGCACAGCCCTTTCACCCGGGTCAGCAGCATGGGCCAGGGTGGCCTGGGGAATTGAGCATTCCAAAGCATTCCTAGGCTGAGGGTCCATGCACCCCAGGTCCTGGGGGACAGTAACGACTGGCCATTGCTTCCAGTGTGTGGAGGGACTGCTGCTTCCATTGCTCATGATGACATCGGGGCTAGGAGGTCTGCATGATGGGGGCTGGAGCTCGCCAACTTTCCTGGAGGCAGGGGCCAGGGACAGCCTGCAACACGGGGATTCGCAGAGGCTACCCCTTCGTACATCCAGCTCCAGAGGTTTTTCCTCTCCCTCCTCCTCCTTCTGAGCAGAGCGACTGAAAGCAGCTGACTGCTCTGTCCCACGGCCCTCCTTCGGCAGCAGGCGCGAGGGAGGGGCAGCCGAGCCCTGAGTGCACCCGAGGTCCTGGCCTGCCAAGAAGCCTGTCCTGGGACTTGGGAAAACGTGTCCCTCCTCTGGGCCCCCTGGGGCTGCTGTCCAGGCAGTAGCTGCTGGAGACAGGGCGGGGAGAGCTCGGGCAGGGGGGGCCTGCAGCTGGATGAAGAGGAAGGAAGTTTTCATCTGCTGTTGCTTGGGCTGCTCAGCCATTTCCTCCAAGGGGGTAGGGCTGGTCCTTGCAGGGTCGTGGTTCAGACCTCAGCGCCCATGCACGCGAATGCCAGCAGCTGTGGGCAGATGTGACTCTGCGGCCCCATGGTTCCACCGAGAGCCTGAGGAAGCAAATGACACATCCTCAGCACCCAGGGGGAGTATTTAAGAAGCAAGGATCGGGGGCGATCTTGGGAAGCCACGGGACGAGACTCCACACTCGCTTCAGGACCACAACAGACAGACTGAGGGGGACAACCTCGGACCGAGGGTGGGCAGCGACAGTCAGGACTCGGCTTCTCGACCTTGGTGTGTCCCACGGAACTTCTTTTTCTTAACTGATCCCTTCCCCATATGTGAAAGGAAAACACTAAAGTTATCTGTTCCATTGTTTAATCCTAAACTGTCTATTAGCTACACCTGCTGGCTGTCCAGCCTGTGAGACACTGATCTGTAGAAGCCGCCGCTGGCACACTTCAAAGCGCACTGGGCATCCGCCTTGCTCGCCCTGATAACACACCGCTGTGAACAGCGTTAGTGCTTTCACGAACCTCCACTTTAAATCCTGTGCTTGTTCAGGAGTTCCCAAGGGGTGGTCCCACAGTCCTACATCAAAATGCTTTCATCACACACCCGTGAAAAATAAATTTTAAAGAGGAGATAAAAGTGAAAAAGAAAAAATAAAATAAGAGGGAAAGAAGAAATAAAAAAGAAATCCAGGTAACAAATTATGGGTTTACACAGGAGTGTTTTCTGTTTGTTTTAAAAAATTCTTTCGCCTTCTTAACTTGTGAGAACAACAGCAAGTCACCTGAAAGCTCGCTGCGCAGCGCCCACTGAGCGTCAGCAGGGGCGCACTGCCTCTCACTGTGGGAAAGGAGCTGCTGAGCTCTGCTGACCTTGTTCCTGGGGAGGAAGAGGATGGGAGGGGTGAGAAAGCTTTTTTTTTTTTTTTAAATCAACTTGAACTTGACTGAACGGGAACCATCCTCTGAGATAAACAGAGCATGTGGCCCGAAAAGTGGCTGCAGCACAAGAACCGAGGTGGCGGCTCTCCCCGACACCTGGGCGTTGCCTGGCGTTGGCAGTGCCCGGGAAGTGAACGAGGACCTCAGCCTGGCTGACCGCTGCTGGCCAGGCTTCGTCTTAGGAAATTCTCAGGATGGGTGGTTGGGGTCACATGTCAGTTTTCTTTTTTAAACATCTTCATACAGATTTTCATCCCAGGTTAAAATGACAGCTTCACCCACATTTCCAGACAGATGACGTCTTATGGGCCACAACCATCCGTTTATAACAAACCCCATTACAGAGGGAAATTCAGCAAAATAGTATTATGTCACCTCTTAGACTCACTCATTGAAATAACGATGATTATCTGGTTACACTAATTTTCAACAACAATCCTGTGTGAGTGACATCTAGTCCTCTGTTTGTAATCTCCTGCTCTCCTATAGGAGTGCTTGTTTGAACTTTGTAATGACTTGACAAATCCCACTTTGCTGACTGATTAACTGCTCGTAAGGTGAGTAGCTGTGTCTTCACACGGAACACGGGCTCTCCCTCCCGGGAGCACTCCCAGGCCCTCCTTCCCTGTCAGGAGTGCATCTCCTAAACCCTGAGGGACCCTGCAAGGTGTGCAGCCAGGGGAGCAGTGGGCAGCAGCAGCAGCGCGTCCCAGGCTACCCCCTGAACCTGTCTCCAGGGCCCCTCTGCTCTGACTTTGCAGTGAGCTGACAGCAGCCCCACCCCGGCTCACTTCTGTCACTGACTTTTGTTTCTCAGTGAGCCGCAGCAGCCCTGCCTGGGCTCTCCTGGTGCTGCTTCTCCCATCCTCAGCCCTCCCTTGTTTCACGGTCCCCAGCTTTAATAAACCTACCCCTAAAAAAAATGAACAGGGATTTAGATGAGAAGGAGCCATCTTTTTGTTTTGGCTTCTAACAGCGTCAAGCCTTACACTGGGTGCTTTATATGCCTCATGTTATTCAAGGCACATACACTCTGCGAGGCAACTGAGGAGTGTGGAGTAACTGCCTGATGTCTTTCTTCCAAGACTGCCCCGGGGTGGGGTGGGGGTGGGCAGGGGCTTCACAGAGCTACTGGATGAGAAGTTTCCCTTCAACTCCAGTCTCCAAATACAACAACGTACAAAAACAAAATAACAATGACAACAAAACCGTGTGGTATGTTCAGGACACTCTTCTAATTTATTTGCAAGCCTCTCATGGAGGTGATGACTGCCAAATACTTCCCTTCGATATTGTGCGGGCTGAAGGGGGAGAAGAATAAAGAAATGGTGGGTGTCACTGGAGACTCACCAGGAGGGTTGACTCGTACGAACAGGTGACACACTCCTCAAGTCTTTGGGGGCACCTTTAGAAGGCCGAGGTCCTGTGTGAGAAGTAGGGGCAAGTGCCAGACAAGCACGGGTTTCTGTCGTGATGTAAGTGGCACAGCTCGGAGTCCACTGTGTGACCTTGAGCAAGTTACTCTGCCTCTCTGCTAATGAGTTTCCTCTTCTGTGAGAAGAGATAACGATACCTAATTCATAGGGTCGTTGAGAGGATTAAGTGGAAGTGTATGTGCAAGGCTGTCATAGCAGCTGGCACGTAATGGTTCCTTAGTAAATGTTAGTGACCTTGGAATTTATACCTACCCATGGTTGGGGCCTGGAGAAAATCGTTTGACCCAATGGAACACTTTGAGTTGCTTCCTGAAACACAGCTTTTCTTTTTAAAGCTGCAGTAGGCACCATGTGCGTGGCTTCATACTTCCTGCCTGATGGGTTAGCATTAAGAGCTGGAGAATGACCTGGGGTGAGGGGAGAGGCCGCAGTAAATCTGGGGTCTGGAGACATGTGCGAGTCCCGCTGGGATCGTTCATCAGCTGTGACCCACGGCGAGTTTCTGAGCTCACCTGAGTGAAATAAATTTCTGCCCTTCTTGACCTACAGAATTGTTTTGAAGGTCAAATGGGATCATCTATGTAAGAGTCCTCTGTAAGCACAAAATTTATATATTAATTCTTTAAGTCCGGATGGGTATTGTTGTGATTGCTAATAGTTACTCTAAATCATTGTATCTGATTTCTCTGAAGACTCAAGGGTCCTTGGTATGAAGGATTCTAAGTTGACTTCATATTCCTCTATCACCACTGACCGTCAAGATCCATAAGGTATGAAGGCAAACAACAGATAGTTTAAACTTTACTCCATTCTGTTAATGATGCCTTCTTATTACCTCTAGAGAGATAAAGGACTTTCTAGACTCTTAACAAGGGTGGAGAGGGGGCGGGCACTGAGGAGGGGTATCAGAGCACTCACTTCTCTCAGACCTACGGCAACCTGATGCAGGAGGCAGCACGATCCCCCTTTTAGAAACACGGAAAGAGAGGACAGAGGAGATGCAGTAACTTGCTTGAGCAACACTGCGGGAGGGCAGAGGTGGAGATTTTCGTCTGGTCTGACTCCTCCCACCCCCCTCTGCAACTGGAGGACCTAAACCACACAGCGTGTCCAGCCTGTCTGCATTTCCTATCCCCAAAACCTGGATTCCCAGGAAAGGTGCCCCCCAGCCACCCCCACACACGTGTTGCCTTTGCTGCCCGGGGAGCTTCGCCCTTTCTAAGGTTGTTTCCTTAGTGTTTTTAACAGCTTAGATGATTTGAGAGTGTACAAAAATGGCACCTCATCAAGATGTGTTGTCTGCATTGTAGAAAGTAATTCTCCCTAGAGTGGCAATCCCGGAGAGCAGGTGCTAGAGGCCTGTGTCCCAGGAAATCCCAAAGAATATTCCGTTCAGAGTTTTAGGTCAAAGAAGTCACAATCTGCTCCTCAAAACTTATTCATCCTCTCAAAGGTGAAGTCCACAGCATTTGTCCCTGACAATTAAACTGGGAGCCCTCTGGAGCCACTGTGCCCAATTCGGTTGTGGCCTGCGGGCCTCGGAGCCTGACGGGAGGAAAACAGGCAGTAACTGTTGCCCTCTCCTCCTCTAAGGCTGAGTTTGGAAAGTGCGTTCCAGAGTCAAGAAAGAATGAGAGACACAGCTGAGGTGCGGGTGGGGCACGGGATCAAGGGAGAGCGTGGCAGAAATGAAACCAGAATGGCTGTAGGGGTGGGCATGAAGAGGGTAGGAGAGGGAATGTCAAGGCCATGGGCACGGGGACCAAACTGAAGGAAATGGCCCGGAAAGTCAGGGCAATGTCAAGAAAAAGCATCCGGACAAGGAAAAGTACCAAATATTATCTGGCCTTGTTGGATTCTAGATTTCTCCCTTCCTGTTGCATAAGGGATCACATCATGCCTTTCTTGGGACAGAACACATGTTTAATGCTGATCCAGGTGACTGGTTCTTGCCTTCTGGATCATTCTGCCCTTTCAGGAATTAGAGAATAGAGCAAAAGATCAAACTCCCCAAGAAGGACTGAGGATCACAGTGATTTACCTTTGAAGCCTCATTCAGCACCGTTACTGGAGGGTAGTCATACAGCAGGGTAAAAGTGGGTACTCAGTCAATATATGCTTAAACACTGTTTCTGTTAAGACCTGATAAAAACCTCTTTCACTCCTATTTAAACATTACCTCATTGTGCAAGTCGGTATATCATGCACATAGCTTTCCAAACTCATTGCTGAATAGTCATATTTTGATTGTGTTTTAGTGAATTTTGTTGTCTGGTATACAGTTAAAAATTACCAATATGTAGCTCCTATCTGAGTTCACAGTTGACCCAAATGTTTCACCTATGGGAGAAAAGTCACCACACTGAAATATTTTGAATGGCTTTTGAAACTGACCCTAAATCCTTTTGAAAACTTTCTTTTCTGTGTTTTCTTTCTTTTACCATAAGGAAAAGCGTGCAATTGGCATCAGAATAAATGTTATTGGTAGAAAGTGCTCGAAATGGAAGCATTACTGGTAGGCAGAGTGTGTGACAAAGATGGGAGCAAGCTGATGGAATCTAGACAAGACCTGGGAGGCAGTGACATTTGCATGTGTGGGAAGACAGAAGAGAAAGGGCTCCAGCAAGGGTCCGAGCGAGGCCCTGCTCGGAGGGCCAGGGGAGCACCTCCCGTCTGAGGGGAATCACAGCGGAGCAGTGGGAGGAAAGTCAGCCCACTGGCTGAGGAGCTGATCTTCATGCTGGAGACACGGCCAACCACAGGCCATAGGCATGGCCGACGTGGGGCTCACCACCCAGTGCAGCAGCAGCAGCTCCTAAACAGTTGAAAGCGGGTGGAGTGCGCACTGGGAGGGCCACTGGGGTGGGCTGGGAATGAGGGCGGGTGGTTGCTTCTTCTCTCTGGGCCTCAGTGTTTTATCCTTATGGCCTCTTGCAGACAAAATGGGAAAGCAAATGATAAGGACTTTGTACATGGGGGCAGGAGATAAAATTACAACCATTACCAAGTTTAATAGAAACAGGCCATTGTGTCTGATTGCCTACAAACTATGCACTTAGAAATAATCCCTATTCAGCTAAGAGGGCTTTTTCAAAGGCTGCTTCCAGTAAACTCACAACACTAAGAGGATGGCTTCACTGAGGACCAATCTGGAGCAATTAGGGAATAAGGGAAGGAGGTACAGCCTCTGGCTCTGGCCTAAGTCTCAATCACAAGCACCTCAAATGACCCATCTCATCCCCTCATCCCCTCTGTGAAGTGAAACCTGACCCCTGCCTGGCTGTGAGGACCCCCACCTCTATCTGCCCAGCACTTCTGGAGTGGAAAGGGCTTTAGAAGCCATGAAGGAGACGACGGCCGTAGCCAGCAGGGCATGACACAAGGCAGGGCATTTAAATTCCTCATGGCCGGTGCTCTGGTCCGTTCAAGAATTTTTTCCCATTACTTCAAAAGCAGTCGGCCTGTGTGATCAGATGCCAGCGTAGGCACATCCCAACTGGAAGTACAAAGAATGCTTCAAAACACACCCATGTGCGTATGGGGTCGGGGTGGCGGGCAGCAAAGAAAATAGAAACAGGACGGAAATGAAGGACTTTCTAATTAGAATATTTTTCAAGTGTTCCCATCTGGTTCTTCCATAAATAATCATCACAAGGGGAACTATCTGACACAGTGTCATTTCCTGAAAAAACATGCTGGACTTGTTTTTTGGGAAGAGGAAAAAAATGGCCACAGGGAAGTTAGTTTGGAGCCCATAAGAGGTGGAAGAGCTGCAAGTACCCTGTACCCCTGGTACTTGCAGACGGTGTAAGAAAAGTTTTGTTTTTTTCTCCTTTTTACCTCTCCAAATCACAAGTCCTTGACTATGAAATAGAAGATAAAGTTGCCCCTAAATATGAGCACTGGGAAGCAGGGTATCATCACGTCAAGAGCATAGACTTTGCAGCCCAAAAGATCTGGATCTGTACCCACTTAATTGCTATTTGCTTTGGGAAGACAGTGTAACTCATGCAGACTTCAGTGTCCATGTCTTTGAGACAGAGAATCTAATATTTACCTCGTTCTGAGGATCAGAAATAATGTACAAAAAATGCCTGTGGTGGTGTCGGGCATATACGAGACACCAGTAGCTCTGCATTATCATCATCACCAAGCTCACCATTATACAACTCATCTTCTAGGAACGGAGGGAACTGCGCCACTACTATGAAGGTGTCTTCCCCACCCATAGACAGAATATCCTGGACAACTCTGAAGCATTGTTTGAGGTGCCATGAGTAGCACTGCTCAGATTGGGGAGAGTCAACATAATACTGCCATTTTGGACTGAATGTTTGGCTCTCCCCAAGGTTCATATATTGAAATCAGTCTTAGTGGGATGGGATCTGGAGGTGGGGCCTTTGGAAGGTGATCTGGTCATGGGAGTAAAGCTCATCTGGTAAGATTAGTGTCCTTATAAGAAGAGTTCACTGTCTTTCTGCCACCTGAGGACACAGCAAGAAGTCAGCACTGTGCAACCAGGAAGAGGGCTCTTGTCAGACACCAAACTGGCGAGCACCTTGACCTTGCATTTCCCTGCCCTGAGAACTGTGAGAAATGTTTCTGTTGCTGATAAGCCACTCAGTTTATGGACTTTTGTGGTAGCCACCCAAACAAGATAGAAGTTGCTACCAAGAAATGGAGTGCTGCTGTAACAAATACCTAAAAACGTGAAGCAGCTTGGAAACTGGGTAATGGGTAGGAGCTGGAAGACACTTAAGTGCATGCTGGAAGAAGCTGAGATTATTATAAAAGGACTTTTAAAGGCAATTCTGGTGAGTGCCTAGAAAGGAAAGGAGAGAAGGTTTCCATCTTAGAGAATATACAAATAATCATGTATGGAATGCTGGTAGAAACATTGACGATAAAGGCCATTGTGATGCGGTCTCAGGTGGAAATAAGGAACATGTTATTGGACCATGGAGAAAAAGCAATCCTTTGTTATAAAGTGGCAGGGAACTTGGCTGAATTGGATTTTGTGGAAGGTAGAAGTTGGCCAGTGATGAAACTGAAAATTTAGCTGAGAAAATTTCTAAGCAGTGTTGAAGGAGTGTCTGAGTTCCTTTTGACTTTATATAGTAAAATATGAGAAAAGAGAAATGGCTTAAAATGCAACTATTAAACAAAAAGGAGCTAGAATGGAAAGATTTGGAAAATGCTCATATTGCAAAAATGAGAATGCATGCTTGGAAGAGAACACTTAGGGTGTAGGCAAGAGACCGTTTGATAAGGAGATTAGTATTGGTGTGAACCACCATATAAGAAGTATCATAAATATTTTACTTTTGAGGATCAAGCTAAGATGAGAGGAGGGGAGAGAGGGCAATTTAGCCAACATTTGCTTACTTATGGGTGAGTCTGTGCAATAGAAAGGTTTCATCGCCCATATCACCATGAGTCATTACAGGGTTATTTGCTCACATAAGTGTTTGAAGTCTGCTTCCCCGAACACAAAGGCAGCCACTGTGTGATTCTGTTGTCCACTCTGTATCCAGTTCCTAGCACGGAGCTAAGCAAATAGTAGGCACTCAATAAACATTTGTTAAGTGAAAAAGCGGTGTATAAATGGACAAGTTCTTGCCTTTAATAAGCTTGTAGTGTAATGGGGAAGACAGAGAACATATAGCTTTAATACAAGAAAGAATGTAATAAATGCGGAATAGAGGGTACAAGGAGAGAGAGTGATTCTGACGGATCTGTCAGGGAAGACTCATGGAAGAAATGCCTATGAGGTGGGCCTTACAGGTCTGCCTTTCAACAGGTAAAGACTGGGAAGTAGCGCATTCAAGGCTGAGGAAACTAGAGGAAAGGCACAGACATGGGAAAATATACAGCAAGTTTAGGGCACGGCATGTGGCTCAGTGATGTAGCACCTGCAGAGAGCACGGGCAGCTTACAAGGGAAACAAGGCTGGAGGAGGTCACTCCAGATCATGGCACCTTTAAAACTAAGGAAAGGCGGGGGCTGGGGAGGGTAGGTGTCTCATAAGACTTCACAGGGGGAAGTGACTTTGAGTTTGTGAAAGACAGTTCGTTAGTATATTCAATTCAGTTCTTCATCCCAACAAACCTTACTCGGATGTCTGGCCAAAGCTACTTCTCCACACTGCTGGGCACATGGGAAGTGGATGTATGGTGGCTATGAATCCGCCACGTGACACCTTCTAGACTGCATTCCCAAGTCCCTGGAGCAGCCACTGGCACCCCCAGTTTCAGCTAAGTAACCAGAGGCTGTGAGGGTAACTTGACCAAGCAGCAGCCTCAGTAAGTGGTGGGATCTGCCAGACTGCAAAGCCATTCTCTGCCGTGCTCCAGCTGTCCCTGCCAGGGGGCTGCCCCTGAAACACAGTGTATCCTTTCTGCTGGAAAAGGATGGAGCTGGTGTGGAGCGTGAAGGCTTACAGGCACACAGTAATGCCAAGCGGCCAGCTGCAGGCAGACACGGGCCTGCCGATCCGTTCACCTTTGCCTGGCAGGCCGGGCAGCGGTGACAACATCAACAGGATGAGCGGAAGCGCTCCTCACACACGCTCTGAGCCTTTCAGAAGGAAATCTTGCAAAAGCAGAAAAAAGGCCTTATTTATCTTGAAAGGCCACATCAAGTAAAAGACTGAGGGTCAGAGGGCAGAAACCAACACTTAAAAGTGCAACAGTTTGAAAACAGAATGCTCTTCATTAGGTCTGTGCAGCTGTTTACATCATGGAAAATGACTTGATTGCATGTAACACACATATGCATCGGGGCCTCTTTTTCAATCCAGCATCACTTATACCCCTCGTAGTCAGGATGGCCTCGTAAGTGGGAGAGGAAAAGTTTCTTTCACATGACGCAACTTGAAAATGCCAAGGAGGCCTACTTGCCTGAAAAATATGCTTATCAGAATGACAAAGACCCCGAAGTTCTACCCTTATAGGTTAATTTCTCTGGGTTCATCATTGCCTTGGGCGTGAGGATGGATTCTCTTTTAAAATATTAATTACTCTGGGAGGAGCAAACCTGCCACACCTCTAAGACCTTGGTGCCAGTGATTTTCCTAGGCTGCGTCCTCACGGACTGTGCAGGTTCATCGGCCCCCGGAGACGAGCAAGGGGCGGTAGGAGGAAAGGATGGGCCATAAGCAGGCTGGGGACAACCCTAGCAGCACTCGTCATTCCAACTGAACTCCACGCAAGTCAAGGACGCGGGACAGCTAACGAAAGTCAAGTCCCACAACAACGCAGCTTTATTGGGTTCAGCGTTTACAACTGTAGTTGGAGAATTTTTTCCTAGTCCTTTCTACTTTCAAACTATGGTAAATGATGTAAACATTTTTTAAAGATATGTTTTATTCTTTCTACCTCCTGTTATTACAACTGTTTGCTTTTAAAGGAAATGTGCACTAGCATGTGTTGCACACGTGACTGTGCTTTTTGTTTTGCATTTAGCAATAGAAAAAGTTAATACTCAAAAAAAAATCCAGCCGAGCAGAAAACCGGGGAGAGCAGCAGCTGCATGGAGAGATGTATGCAGAGCGTACAAATCAGTTTTCCTCCACCCCACACTCTTCCTCCTTCCCGGTCAGCAGAGGCCCATCTGAGAGAGACGGGGAGGGAGAAGCAGTTAGGTGATTTGTTCCAGAGGAAACTCCTCAAACGCTTTGAGTCTTCCTATTCATGGTGACTCACACACCCACGACGTGGGCAGGCCTGGGCTTTGAAGTGAGAGTGCCCTGCCTCTGCCGTTTCCTGACCCGTGGTCTTGGGCAAGTCACTTGGGCTTTCTGATCCTCATTGTCTCACCTGTAAAATGATGACAATCCAATGCCTCCCTTGTAGAATAGAAGCAAAGACTCAATGGGATAATATTTCAAAAAACAACTGATAGAATGGATATTGCTATGCACAGGTGAGCTATTTTTCTGAAATGATGGTTCTACTCAAGGTTATAAAATATCTCTGACAAACATGATCTCCTGGATGATCCTAACACAAATCTTGAAGGATGGATAGGAATTAGCCAGTCAGAGAGAGGGGAGAGCCTTTGTGAGCAAAGAGAGCATCTGTGCTCAGTGAGCGTGAGGCGTGCAGCTGGCGGGACAGGCCGGGGCGTGCAGCCGGCGGCAGGGCAGAGGCGGGCAGAGACGAGCCCGGGCGCTGGGCTCAGTGGCACTAAACCCGAGGGCGGAGGCAGGCGGTGGCAGGAGCTTGATCCCGTAGGGCATTATAGGTCTTGTTAGGAAGCTTGGGTTTTACACCCGAGAACAATGTTGTATCTGTGTTCAGTGACATTTCAACAAGCATGTTTTTACAGTTTCTATAGACAAACAAATTCAAGATTAAATAGTTAATCCTATTTCTTTACTGCAGGACTTCTCAGAGGTCTTCATATGCTAATACGTGTCATGACCTTTCAATAAGGGAATGTACTCTGCAGTATGTCTTTACATTTGACCTTTCCCTGACCCTCATGCTCTCTTTTACTTTCACTGCTCCAGGATTTCCATTTTCTAGCTCTATCCTTGGGGAGATACTACCACCCACTGTAAGGGGGCTGTCAGGTTCAGTACCCATCTATGCTTGTCAGCGTGACTGTGGCTTTGCCAGCTTTTCCTGATCTCTGTCTGCTTACCCAGACATCCCTCCAAACCTTCTCTTCATAGGAACTCTGCTTCTCCCCCAGGGGGTGAACTCACTTCCTACTCCCCAGAAAGGATGAAGTCCGAGCTAGAGGCCGGCCTCCCGCTCCGCCCTTTCAACACGCCTACATCCACAGACAGTCCTAGCTGCTCCTGGAGACCGAGACGCCGTGCCTCCTTCTGAATGCGGAGGGCAGCACTTTAGTCTAAGAAGAGGAAAGAACTGTCAGTGAGGGCCGCTGCTCTCCCGGGTCAGAGAGCTTCTCAGAGGCAGGGATCTGGTTAGAAGCCCCTGATGCCCAGGTACGACCCACTTCCCCAGGCCATGCTGCCATCTAAATGCCTCCTAGGAAGGAGTCCTCGTCCCAGAAGCCCACATAGGACAGACACACCGTTAACACATTGCTTACACTGGCACAAAATCACCTAGTCATACTGTGAGTATGTACTGGTAGTATCCTGTCGAGTTTCTTTTACTAGAACTATTCTGTTTCCTTCCTGTTATTTTGGAAAAAAATTATTTTAAATTTAGTTTTTAGATGTAAGATAAAACATAGGAAATGTAGTTAACAATATGCATGATGCCAGGGAGGCACTTGAATTATCAGAGAGAACACTTTGTAACCTATATGAATGTCTATCTGCTGCGCGGTATACTTCAAACTAACAAAAATAGTGTTAAATGCAAACTGTAATCAAAACAGAAAACTGATCTTTAAATTTATTTTTACACTATAGGTGACATACAATATTACACTAGTTTCAGTTGCACGACATAGTGATCAGATATTTATACACCTCACAAAGTGATCACCACCACAAGCCTGGTACCCACCTGACGCCATGCATAGTTACTACAGCATTACTGATTTCTTTCCCGGGGCTGTGCTTTACGTCCTTGAGACTTATTTTATGACTGGCAGTTTGTACTTGTTTCCTTCCTTTCTCACTGCACTGTTTCTTCAAGATAAACCATTCTAGTCCTAACCCTACCCAGGGATTAGTGTAACGCGTTCTGTCCTAACAATGGAAGCTGAAACTAACTTCTTCGTCTGCCTTTCGGAGGAGCGCCACCTTTTCCCCAGCACTTTCTCCGGTTCCCGCTGGGCTGAGGATGCCCCGGTGAGGTGAGCACAGGGGGGACCCTCACCTGCAGAGCCCCTGAAGGAGGGCGCTTGAGCCGGACCTTGACTTCGGCAGGGAGCAAACTCGCTGTCATCGTCATATCCCCCACGTCACCACCCCAGATACAAACAGGTCCAGGGTGGTGGCTCCACCACCACACTTTGGAGTTGGAGACAACGTGTGAATAAATGGTCATGGAAGGCCCGCTGCCAGGGGTGGGCCTCTTGGCTTCCGCTCAACACCTCTCTCTCTCCACCGTTCATCTCTCTTGGTATTTGCGGTAGAGCCGTTCTTGACCTCTTTCTTTTTCCAGGTACTTCGGGTAGAATTAGTTTTTGTTTATCTGTTTCTAAACACATCTTTAAAATCTCTATGACTGTTTTTGAAGTTCTCAAAACTCACAGCTACTTGGGTCATATTTTCCAGGCACCACTTCAGTCTGGATGCCCCAGAGCAGCGGGGCCTACCACTCCAGAGCTGGCACACATGTCCTGACTGACAGTGTCTGCTCTCAGAGTTCGAAGCAATCTGATTTGGAAGGAGTGAGAGGTCGCTTGTGTCTAAAAATAGCCAGGTAACTACGGGAGGTTTTTTCTAATTACTGTGGAAAGATGCTTCTGGGCTTGATTAGCCCCCCACACCACAAACTATAAATGTTTTACAGCTTGTGGGCATAAATATATTCTGTGATAATCTGAGACATCCATTCCAAAACTATTTGATCAAGTTGAATATTATGGATTCTTAATGAAGAATATAATTACTATATGTAACTTAGTGTAACAATACATTTATACAGTTCATTTACCTTTTCAAAGAATATATATATGAGTATATATCTGCCAAATCATTTTATCTTCCCAGAAGCATTGCCTCCAGTTTCTTCCCAATTTAATCCACCCCTCATACTGCTGCTAGAATATCTGCCCACAACACACCCATGAGGCTGTGACCGGTAAAGGAATTTATGGCATCGGTACAAATAACCAGAATGCTGGGGTGAGGACTGAACCTAGGCATGAAAGGAGGCACTCAGGGAGATATTGATGGACAGTGAGAAAGCGGGAGGAAGAATGTGGGGAAAGCCATGAGGAGACTGAAGGACTTTTCTAGCAGAAATACTTGAATAACTGAACCAGAAGAATGTGGGTAGTCCGGGAGTTTGATGTTGGCATTTGAGACGTTAGAGGGGTCACAGTGGCCCAGGGTGCAATCGCTGGGGTGGTGACTGAAGTGGAAAGGAGGGAAGGATCACTTGAGACGAGGAAGTGAAGAAACTAAGATGCCAGAGAATTAAAATGGCCTTTCCTGGGAAGGCAGAAGTTAGGAAGAACAACAGATCTGGGGTGCTGAGGAGGACTGGGAGCCGGTGGATGAAAAGGAGTGACTAGGAGATGACAGAAACAAGGGAGGTAGTGTGTCCAAGTCACATGAACATCAAAGCGCAAAGATTTTGCAGAGAAAGGGGAAACAATGGTCTGAAGGTGGCAGAGGGAAGCAAGGAGGACACCCACCCTACCTCTGGACCCCCGGTGACATGGAGCAGAGAAGAAAAGCAGCCTCTGATGGCCGAGGGAGAAAGCTTTTCAGACCCTCGGCACTTCAGGGCAGAGGCGGTGGTGCGCAAAAGCTTCAGGTCATGGCAGGCAGGCTGGGTGAACGCGGGGCAGGCAGGAGAAGTGAGAGTGAGAGCCCAGGTGACGATGGATGCTGGGGGTGCCGGGGCCTCTGGGGGGAATTCGAAATGAATGGGATGTTTTAAGGCAATTTTCCCCCTCAGCAGAAAAGCTTTTAATCTGTGTATCCTTGAGGGAGGGTGATGTGTCTTAAAGGGAGGCCCCTGCACTTCCTCCCAGGAAGAGAAACACGTTTTGTGTCACCCGGGGTTAGAGATGGAGTTTGATGGACTATTGAGCCCCTGCCTAGGGAAAGCAGAGAATGAGACTTGGTGAAGGAGGGCAAAGAGGGGTGTGGTGGAATTTATGGAGGGAGCCTGGAGAGAAAGGACAAGGTGGATCCCAGCCCAGCTCAGACCCCTGGGTCCACCCTGAGGACCATGGGACCCTCCTGCAACACAGTGCTAGGTTGCCGGGGACAGGGCAGGGAGTGTACAGAACCAGAGCCTGGACTGTGTCCTGACTCAAGTCCCCTCCTGAGTGAGAGCATCAGCTCATCTGTAACAGAGCGCTCACCTGTTCACTGCCCAGGTAGCTGCAGTTGCTGGCACCATCCCAAATAAGGGATCTTGCACATGCATAGTAGGTGCTCAGTGTCTGTTTATGGAGTCAATAAGACACCCTGTGAGATACATGGAATAAGTATCGTCTTCTGCTCTTTACTCTGGGGCATAACAAAGTGAGGACGATGTCCATAAACTTAAACAGTAAGAGAAAGAGAGGAAGCAAGAATCCAGGCTGCTGGTGGACTGGCATCATCGCCGTCTGTTTAAGCTCAGCTATACATCTCCCCCGAAAAGGCAGAATGGGGCATGCCAGAAGGGAAAGGCAGAATTTTATGATTCTGAATGAAAATGATCCTTTTGGCAAAGACTCGATTTTATGTAAACCTAATCCCTTTGGCTTGTATAAACAAAAGTCCATCTTAAAGATCATTCCCTGATGCAAACACTACAACAACAACAGTATCAACTCGGGTGGGCAGCACTGGGAGGTGGTGTGCAGAACTGAAGTAGTTGTAGAGTTAGGTTGGGGTTGTAAGTCACACACCTTGACTTTTCTTCATTAATTCACTTACTATTTTTATGTTATATTTTCAGTAGAGATGCTAAGGAAATCTCAGCCTTACAACAAGGCAACAACTGATCACATTTATTGAATTGCTGTTAAAAAGAATCAGAGACAAAAAAATATTTTCTTGTCTTTGCTTCTGGAAGTCAGGAAGAATGTTCTTTAGGTCAGAGTGGGAAAAAGACCACTTGAGTATTAGCTGGGGACTCTGTGGGTTGAATGCCACAGTTGTAGGGGCCTTTTGTGACTTTGTTCATGGAAATGCAACTGAGTAGGAAGCAGAAGAAAGGAAGGAGCTGGGACAGGGGAAATGGGAGGGTGGCCAAGCTGCATACGATATTAGCTTCACATCACTATCTTCAAACACTACACATTGCCATGGCTCCCTGCCCAACTCCCATTAGCTGTCACCCTGGCGTCTCCAGCTGACAGTTCCTGGGTGAATTCTGATGAAAGCAGATTATATCTCAGGACATTCAGCTCCATCAGTGGAGGGGCTCAAATTAGACTCACTGCCATTGGCTGCAAGGCCCAGGGGCCCAAGGCACCCTCATGCCCCCCAAGTCAGTGCCTTCCTCTGAGTCCTGGATGGAAGAGGAAGTTAGTAAAAGTAGTGCCTAACCAAATTAATTTCTACTCATAGAAGGTGGAATAGTGGTCACCTTTGGGGCATGCCAGCAGTGCCTCGAACGGAGCAAGAAGGAATTTCTGGGTGCCCGTCTGGTTCCCTTTCTTAATCTGGGCGTGTGCAGTTTGTGAAAAATCCACTGAGCTTTTGTATACTATGCACTCTTCTGTATGTGTATTACAATTCAATAAAAAGTCAAAACGAAAGAAGAAAAGTGGAGAAAAGGAAGGGAAGGAAGAAAGGAGGAGGAAAGGGAAGCGTGTGAAGCCAGATCGAGGAGCTAGAAGCTGGTTCAGCAGGCAGTTGCATTCTCTCTCGGTGGCTCAGACATTGTACAACGTGACAAGAGCATCATTACAGGAAGATTAGTTTGACTGCGGAGAGCAATTTAAAAGGGATGAGGCTAAGGCAAGAATAGGAGGAAAGAGTCACAGTGACCTCAGACAGGGAGGTGATGACTTGGGTTAGATGGCTGTTGCTCAGTGGTGATGTTTAAGAGGGGAGCAGGATATTTTCAAGGAGCCAGTTTCAAGGTGAACTATTACATAAATGGACCAACATGCAGCACATGCTGTACGCTGCTTTGTGATATTGCAGACTATGAAAACTGGCTTTGTTTAAATAGTAATCATAATTCTTGCAGGGTCCAAGCTAGCTAGCTCACTTAGCTGTGCTCAGTTCCACAGCTGAGCCCTAGAGCGCCGGGCCTGGCCAGCCCCTATTCCCAGACATGTGCCATTTGTCAGGTCGTTCTGAGTGAGGACCAACAAGGGACGCTAGCACAGACCAGCTGCGTGACAAACAGCATGGGCTTTGCTTTTTTGGTTGTGTTTTTTGGGGGGTTCATTTTAAAATATATGATGATAGATAAAACTACTAATTTTTTAGGACCTATTCAAAAGAGTAATTTAATAGCTAAATATTTGAGATTGAAAGAATATTGCCTTCCAAAGTATAATATATAATGAAGATTTTAAAGATTAGCTTAAACGAATCAAAGCTTGTCCTTCAGAAAAATAATATAAAGAACATGTTAGCACAGGGTCTTTAGCGGAATTTAGATTTATGCAAATCTTCAATTTTCCATAATCCAAAATTAACAAACTCAGAATGACAGAAATTTGTTGAAATGTAATGCAAACTAAACATTTTAGTGCATCTTTCTAGAGTTTAACAGAATGTTGACATCTAATTTCACATTATGCATCCCATTCACTTTCTGCATGATGAACTAACAGGCAGAAATAGATGAATCACTGACACGTCGGCTTTTTCCAAGTCCCAGAAGAGAAACAAAGGTTCCTAGTCAGAGACGAGGGAGAAGTTTGTTTGGTTCATTAGTTTGCATAAATCCATAATTATGCACACAACTAATTTATATGTACTGCACTAACTGAATTACTGTTATTTAGCTTTTTGTGATGCCAGTCATTGAAACATAATCTAATTTGATTAAGTTCCTCAAAGCCTCGGAGAGTCTTAGTTATAAGCTGGTTCTCTGCTCATTAGCATTGATATGTATGGTTTGTTTATGTGGATTTACTTTGGCCTCCTGCCCCCAAGTTAACACTCCTTTGTTGCATAACCCACACTGTCATTGTGCCCTCTTGACCCAGAAGAGAGGCAGATGAATGAAAGCATTGATGCCAACCTCGCAGCTTCTGGGAGCAGGCAAGAGGCCTGAATGCCTAGTCGCTTGGCTCTGATTTCTTTGGAAACAAAGAAGGGAAGGGAAGAACTGAACAAGTGTCCAAGGCCTTCATGGACTCACCACTAAGCGCTGCAGTATGTTATGTGATTAAACAGCGCATGGCACATAGGATTCAGATTGTGACGCTGCCAGCAAAGAATGGCACGCAATTCTTAGCATGCACCCAGTGTATTTCATTAATTTACTGGGGACTACTAGAAATTATTTCCACCACTTGATGGTCTTCATTTTTGTCTCTAATAAATAGTTGAATACATGTGAAAGAAAAGTCCAAATAGGAGCCATGTTTTTTCCCCGGAAGAACGACAGGTGGCTGACGGTCTGAGTGCCAGCCTGGCTATCTAAACTTTCACATTCACTGCCCTGCCCCAACACAGTCACTGTTAAGCACTTGAAACATGGCTACTGCAAGTTCAGATGTTTTTTAAATGTAAAATATATACAAGATTTCAAAGACTGTGTGTGAAAAAGAATGTAAAATAGTTCATGTTTAATTTTTTTTTTTTTTTTTTTTTTAAAGATTTTATTTTTATTTATTTATTTTTAGAGAGAGGGGAAGGGAGGGAGAAAGAGAGGGAGAGAAACAGCAATGCATGGCCGCCTCTCACATGGCCCTCACTGGGGACCTGGCCCACAACCCAGGCATGTGCCCTGACTGGGAATCGAACCGGGACCGCTTGGTTCCCAGCCCGCGCTCAATACACTGAGCTACACCAGCCAGGGCTCATGTTTAATTTTTATATTGATTGCATACCAGAAAGTTAATGTCTTGAAGATATTGGCTTAAATGAAATATATTCTTAAAATTAATTTCACTTGTTTCTTTCACTTTTTTACACACTAGAAAATTTCACAGGACAAGTGAGGCTGACATCGTGTTTCTATTGGACAGCACCGGTCTGCACAGACCCAGCGGATCTTTCCTGACCCAGCCCTGCTTCCTGCCAGCTAAGGCTCTTCCTTCACCGAGGAGGTCTGAAGAACAAGAGACTGGCATTTTCAGTTCCTAAGCCGACAGCTCTGCCAGTTGCAAGTTGGCTTCCAGCCAGAAAGATGGCCTTGTTTCACACTGACTGTATCTGCTATGCTCGTGAACAAGGTGCCAGTTATCTCAACACCCACCGTAAGGTTTTTCAGAATTTACTTACTTTTAATTCCATTTAACTTGGCTTGGGGGAAGAGGGTTCAGCATGGGAGAAAAGGGAGCAGACAGAAGGAGAATAGACAGGGATACCTGAAGTATTTAAATTCACTAGGAAACAGAACTTCTTTTAAAGAAGTTCTTTTAAATCATCTGATTATCTTGGACTGCTTAGACAGGTGATACACATCATTTAAGTAAAGGTGAATGACAGAGGGAAAGATTCCTCAAGGTAATTACTTGGATACTCACTGACTTACCACAATTCACCAAATCCAGTGATTACAAAATCTTTTTCTTGGGAGTATAGCTAACAAGGATCTGTGACTTTGACTGAATATCAGACTCACCTCTTACAAGGCACACTGACAGGTCAGAGCCAGGGCCACACACTAGGGTGAGTCTATTGTGAGGGGAGACAGAGGGCAATGAAGACACTGACTTTTCACCGACAACCCAGGAAAGGATCTTCCTTTGTGTAGGAAAGAGATGGTACAGTCTCATATTTAATTAGGGGCTTGCAGTCTTATGTTCACAATTTTAAAAAATTTATCTGAAAACTAACAATTTTTAAGAATTGATTTGAAGGCAAAACCTGACCTGAATGGGCGTGAGGCTATTTACAGTCTTTATCCCACTTGGTCTGAAGTTCATACATTAAACCACAGACATGCTGACATGTTTGGTTTTGAGCTGCTTCCCAGGCCACCTGGGGTATCACATCATAGGCAACATGACTGGAGAAGTCTACCTTCAAATTCCAGAACATCTGGAATTTTGAAACACATCTAACCCTATAAATTTCAGGTAATAAAACAACTTATGGGATATCACAGCTCCACACCTACTCATGTTTGCTCCTAACTCAGCCGATGTCCTACAAGTCACTTTCCCTCCTGTGCTCTGTCTCGTTCCTTATTCACTCAAACCTGCCCTAACTAGACGGTAAAGACGGTAATTGAGTGGGTGATTTAGAGGTCGCCAGGTCATGCTTCAGACACTCTGTGATAATGTGCTTGCTGTCTCTTTATGATGTGGGCTAGTCATTGTTGGCAAGCCTACACAAAATCACAGTAATTAAATTCACCTTCTCTAAACTTGTTAAACAGAAGAAGGTTATGTAAGATCCTTTTAGTATAACTACAAAAGAAAAGGAATGCCATGGGTTATGAGAAGGGAGTAAAGTGTGAAGATGTACTCTTATTAAGATTATAGCAGCCAAGATGGAGGCATAGGTAGACACACTGTGCCTCCTCACACAATCAAAAGAAGGACAACAAATTTAAAAACAAAAAACAACAAGAGCTGACAGAAAATCGAACTGTATGAAGTCTGACAACCAAGGAGTTAAAGAGGAAACACTGACCCAGACCAGTAGGAGGGGCAGAGATGGGCAGCTGGGGGGAGAGGACTCATGGCAAGGCAGTGGCTGGAGGACCAGGGTGGGCGAGGTGGTGGATGGTGGGGTTGGCGGTCCCACATTCACATGCAGATAAACTGGGAGGAACAACTGGGTAGCAAGACAGATCGCACAACCCAGGGTCCCAGTGCAGGGAAATAAAGCCTCAAAACCTTTGACTGAAAACACCTGTGGGGGCTGAGGTGGCAGGAGAAACTCCCAGCGTCACAGGAGAGTTCACTGGAGAGACCCACACAGTCCTAGAACATACACAAACCCACCCACCCAGGGAATCAGCACCAGAAGGGCCCAATTCACTTGTGGGTAGTGGAGGAAGTGACTGAAAGCCAGCAGAGAGCTGAACAAGTGGCACTGTTCCCTCTCGGACCCCTCCCCCACATACACAGTGACATGGTTGCCCTGCCCTGGTGAACACCTAAGTCTCTGCCCCTTACTAGGTAACAGGCATGCAAAGACAAAAAAAATGGCCCAAATGAAAAAACAGGTCAAAGCTCCAGAAAAATACAACTAAAAGACGAAGAGATAGCCAACCTATCAGATGCACAGTTCAAAACACTGGTAATCAGGATGCTCACAGAATTGGTTGAGTATGGTTGCAAAATAGAGAAAAAAGTCAAGGCTATGAGAAATGAAATAAAGAAAAATGTACAGGGAACCACCTGTGAAGGGAAGGAAACTGGGACTCAAATCAACGGTTTAGACCAGAAGAAAGAAACATTCGACTAGAACAGAATGAAGAAACAAGAATTCCAAAAAATGAGGAGAGGCTTAGGAACCTCTGAGACAATTTTAAATGTTCCAACATTTGAATCATAGGGGTGTCAGAAGGAGAAGAGGAAGAGCAAGAAATGGAAAACTTATTTGAACAAATAATGAAGGACAACTTTCATAATCTGGCAAAGGAAAAAGACTTTCAGGAAGTTCAGGAAGCTCAGAGAGTTCCAAACAATTTGGACCCAAGGAGGAACACACCAAGGCACATCATAATTATATTACCCAAGATTAAAGATAAGGAGAGAATCTTAAAAGCAACAAGAGAAAAGCAGACAGTTACCTACAAAGGAGTTCCCATAAGACTATCAGCTGATTTCTCAAAAGAAGCCTTAGAGACAAGAATGGGTTGGAAAGAAGTATTCAAAGTCATGAAAGGCAAGGACCTGCATCCAAGATTATTCTATCCAGCAAAGTTATCATTTGGAATGGAAGTGCAGATAAAGTGCTTCCCAGATAAGGTCAAGTTCAAGGAGTTCTTCATCACCAAGCCCTTATTATATGAAATGTTTAAAGGGACTTACCTAAGAAAAAGAAGATGATTGAAACTATGAACAGTAAAATGACAACAAGCTCACAACTATCAACAAATGAACCTAAAAAAAGAAAACAAAAACAAAAAACAAAGCAAACAACTAGAATAGGAAGAAAATCACAGAAATGGAGATCACATAGGGAGTTATCAGCAGGGAAGGGGAGGGGGCGGATAGGGAAAGGCACAGGGAATAAGAAGCATAAATGGTAGGTAGAAAACACAGGTAGAGGTTAAGAATAGTATAGGAAATGTAGAAGCCAAAGAACTTATATGTATGACCCATGTACATGAACTAAGGGGGATGGGGGATATGGGTGGGAGGGGGTGTGCAGGGTGGAGGGGAATAAAGGAGGGGAAATAGGACAACTGTAATAGTATAATCAACAAAATATATTTTAAAAAAGAATCAATGAATGCATAAGTGGAACAAAAAATATTTCTCTCTCTCCCCTTTCCTATCTAAAAATCAATAAATAAAAATATTTTTAAAGACTTATAAATTATTTTGAGAAACTAGGCAACATTCTACTCTATTGAGAGTTTGATTGTTCTCCAATTTCCTATTAATAATTATAGTTTTCATTCATTTTCATAAAAGATTTCAAGGACAACTGAAATATAATTAGATCTGATTTACCTTAACTAGGAAGTTAAAAAAATATCCCACACTGTTTCTTTAACAGCACTTCTAATTATCTGCCTTTGGTGCAAGCATTTATGGTTTCTTTCCTGGAAACATTTCCTTAGTGACTATTTATACACCATTCCAGATGGATGCTGCATATTTATTACTGCTTACTACCCTTTGGACTTAAATTTCATTTTGTATGAGGATAGCACATGAGAAAACTAATCAAAAGAATGTATACCTTTTTGTCTTTAAAAAACCCCAAAACTTTCCATCTCTCTCTCTCCCTGGGAGTGAGTTAAATATGTAACTCTCTATATAGCTTACTATGTGCAGTCATTATAGTCAAATATCTGTCAAATTACTATTTGTTTGCTTTGAGTACTATTGCTTTAGTATAAATTCAGAACTCTGGTATAGTCAGCCTACATAACACACCAGACATAACGCACCTTTCAACATTGTGCACTACACAGAATTCCGACATGCCAAGTTACTTGGAACCTACCTCCTCATCCCTCCTGCCTGGGTTGGGGTAATTTTAGTCATAACTTGAAAATCCAAAAAATATCTTTATATATCGTTTTTCCATTAACATAAATTTAGTTATTTTTATGCTTTTGTCTTCCAAATTTTGTAGAATATAAAACATGAAACTATCACGTCCCCCTCCCCACAAAAAAAAAAAAAGAAAAAAGGAAATCCAGACAAGGTTACCTACTGATCAGGGCCCCTCTGCAACCGCAGGCCCCCTAAGAAAGCCAACACCTGAAGCCTGTCTCACTCGTAGCAGGCCATATCTCATTGCTTGCACGTTGAGAACCACCCTGCACTCCTTTTCTGAAAGTTCCTCTACCCTTGGACAGCCTTGCCTGGTTGTCCCCTGACACTACCACCTAGAGGCGGGGTTGTGTTCCCCTTCTCCCATCTCTCTTCCGGTTCTTCCTCCAGCTGTAGCTCAGGCAGTCGCTCCAAGGAAAGGGCCGTCAGACCATTGCCTCTCACAATTTACACAGCCTCGCACCATCAGATGTGTTTCTGGGTAATGAGCTTTTAACTGGCTCGTATCTATTAAAACATTTTTGTCTTTTGCCATTAAACTCAATTCTCATACCTTCGAGTTCTCCTTTTGCGAATGAATTTAAATGAGTGTCGTTTGATTGGGTCACCTATTCTGAACTGCACAGGTGACCAGAGAAAAGGCGTTCCCTGCAGAGAGATTCTTTTCCTGTGATGTGTGAGACCCATGTGCTTTTACGGTTAGGGTGGTGTTTTTGTTTTTGTTATTGTTTCCTTCTTTCTAACAGTTTTATTTCTGCCTTAGTTTTGTAAGAGCATAGGAAAGTTGTGTTCTCATTCAGGTTGAAGTCCTGAATGTAAGCAGCCCTTAACCTATTCGCACTTCCTTGTGAGTTTTCACGCGCCCCAGCAGCGTAGTAGTGTTCGCTCAGCTTGAACAACGGGGGTTTCGAACTCTGGGCACCGCAGCAGTTGCCCGGGGAGCTTGGCCCAGAGAACTCAGCCAACCTCTGCTGACCCGAGCGGCTCTCTCCATCTGGCAGCGAATTCCCCACACATTCCTCTTCAGCACAGATCTTCGGCACAGTCTCCTGTAGCCGCTTGTTTGTTTTCTGGATCACAGAGTCGTCTCTAAAGCTCCAGATAATTATTTCTGGAGGACATCGGTTGTGTGTGTGTGTTTTGTTTGTTTGTTTGTTTTGCTATGTTTGTTTGCAACACAGTTTCTATAACATAAAATCCACCACTTGAAACTGATGTTTTAGTATATCCAGCGGTTTACAGTATATTCACAGTGCTGTGCCATTGTCACCTCTGTATAATTCCAGAACATTTCATTACCCCAAACAGAACCCGCGTACCACCTGTTAGTGGTCACTCACTGTTGTCTCCTCTCTCCGCTTCTCCTAGCAACCACTCATCTACTTTCATCTCTGTATGAATTTTGTTTTAAAGATTTTATTTATTTATTCTTAGACAGAAGGGAAGGGAGGGAGAAAGAGAGGGAGAGAAACATCAATGTGTGGTTGCCTCTCACGTGGCCCCCACCAGGGACCTGGCCTGCAACCCAGGCATGTGCCCTAATTGGGAATTGAACTGGCGATCCTTGGGTTCTCAGCTTGCACTCAATCCACTGAGCTACACCAGCCAGGGCACTCTGTATGAATTTTTTAATTCTGGATATTCCTTATAAACAGAGTCACATACTACCTGACCTTTTGTGTCTGGCTTTTTCACTTAGCATGATATTTTTAAGGTTCATTCATATTTATTTCTTTATAAGGCTGAATAATATTCCATTGTATGGATATACCATTTATTGTTTATCCATTTACCAGTTGACGGACATTTGGGTAGTTTCCACTTTGGGTTATTTTGAGATATTGTGCTATAAACATTTCCATACAAATTTTTGTGTGAACATGTTCTGAATTCTCTTAGCTGTATTATCTAGAAGTCAAATTGCTGAGTCATGTGGTAACAGTATGTTTAACTTTTTGAACAAATGCAAAACTGTTTCCACAGCTGTACCATTTTATAATACCACCAGCAGTGCATAAGGGTTCCAACTTCTCCACAGCCTCATCAACACTTGTCATTACCTCTCTTTTTAATTATAGCCATTCTCGTGGGTGTGAAGTGGTATCTCACTGTGGTTTTGATTTGCATTTCTCTAGTGACTAATTATGTTGAGCATCTTTTTATGTGCTCTTAGCCATTTGTGTATCTTTTTTGGAGAAATGTCTATTTAAATCCTTTGTCCATTTTTAAAATTGGATTATTTGTCTTTTTATTATTGAGTTGATGAGTTCTTTACATATTCTGGATACTACATTCTTATCAGATATATGATTTGCAAATATTTTCTTCTGCTCAATTCTTGATTGTGTCTTTTGATCCACAAAAGGTTTTAATTTTGATGAGATTCAACAGATATATATTTGGTAGCTTATGCCTGGAGGACCCTTTTAAAAAAATTAAATCTATGAGGAACCCCACTCTATAAAATGGACAAAAAGTAAAGGGGCTCTGGACTTCCTAAGATGGTGGCATAGGTGAATGCACTGTACCGCCTCGCACAACCAAACAAGGGAAAAAACAGAAATCTACACATCCAAACACAGCCAGATCTGACAGAAAATCATATTGAGAGGAAGTCCAACAACCAAGGAATTAAAGAAGATACATTCATCAGGTTTGGTGAGCCAGAAGGTGCAGAGTGAAGGGAGAGCGCTCGGCGACCCCGCGGCGAGCAGGTGAGCAGACGGCAGGTCCGTGGTTGGAGGGGCGACCCCCGTGGGGCTGAAGCACACCCAGACGGGGACCGACTGAAGTGCGGTCTGCGCCCAGCTCATCCAGACCCAGCAGGGCCGAGAGACCGGTGGACTCAGCAGGTCTGCATTCGTGTGCAGAGAGAACCTGAAAGAAAGCAGGGTGCAGATTGAGAGCAAGTGAGGGGGTGGAGTCCGCGGCCAGAGGAATGCACGGCCTCATAGGAAAGTTCGCTGGGGAGACCCTCGGGGGATTGGAGCTGGGCAGCTCGTCCACCGACCCCGGAGCGACCCCCGGAGCCAGCACAGAGGGGCCCGAAGGGCTTGCAGGAGGCGGTGTGGGTGCGGAGAGCGGAGAAGGCGCCATTGTGCGCTCAGGCCCCGCCCCCAGAGGCTACGGTCCCAGCACAACTACCGGGAACTTCCCTGCACAGGGGATCCCCAAGACTCCGCCCCCCTTACAGTAACAGGTTCACC